>JAWMAG010000001.1:10865000-10935000 GCA_037013455.1 Ceratitis rosa | reverse complement strand
CCTTTTTGTGGCTGTCGCTTTTATTGTCATTGTTTTTTTTTTGTTGTTCTTAGCTTTTCATAAAACGAATTAGCTGCATAGCTATGGCCCCAAAGTAATGCAATGGAATTTTATTGTAAATAATTTATATTTTACATTTGATTGATTATTTACTTTAGGTCCACACGTACATATATACATACATATATATATATAATGCATCCATTGGTTTGTTTATATGTAGCTGGGTAGTAGATAAATTTTTAAACTCCTCGAGTTGAGCTTTATATTTTGTAAAAAAATAATTGAAATAAGAAAGGTGGGAGGAGGCCTACATTGCGCTTACTCATCAGTTCTTTGACGGATCGAGCTGAATTACTAACGAACTATGGGTCATTTGCGTGACTCTATTCGGAAAAAAAAAGATGTGCGCTCTTTCATAGATTGCAAGAACCTAACCCGGCACGCGTCGGCTTTCAGTATTATGGCGCGTGTGTGCCCATGATTGGGTAGCGCAGCCATTTTTAACTAAATGAACCGGACTTTACAGCGCACGCCACCATGACATGCTAAGCATATTGAGACAATTTTCCCCTCGCCGCATTAATGAGAAATCCAACACACTTTTTGCACGAAATGTCCGTGCAATGCATGCCGTTTGCCTAACATTTGCTACTGGAGCAGCCGCTCTAACCAGAACACATCCTATTGGAGACTTATACATGGATAGAATCATACGATAATATCTCCAATATCTCCACTCTATCCAATTAATCCCTGTATAGCCTCAGCATCTTAACGTTCCAAGTCTCTTTGTCTTTACCTAAGTCACCTGTCAGTGTGTAAGCCCAAGGTGACACTCTTTTCTTCGCTTGAAAATTCACTGCATCCGACAGCATAAAATTTTAACTCTCCAGACATATATTTTACATCTCTACACCAGAGATTATACTGTTTTGCGAGCTTTTCGCCTGCCTACCCTAACCTGGGCGCAGCATTTGCCTTAATCTATTCGAGCCAATTTAGTTTCTCCTGATATTCTGAACTATATCTAAGGTCCAGACGCCGTTCCAGCACCATTTCCCTATCGAAGTTCACAGAGCATGGCGTATCTCTTAAAATTTCGTGTTGTCTTAAGCATTTGTTGTATCCACTCGACCGGACTAGACTGTGTGTGATAGTGTGCGGTGTATTGGAGTTGGACACCATACCCACCGCAGAGACCCCGAAGCTATCGACTTCTAAATTGGGCTCCATTATCACACACAATCGACCGAGGAGCTCCAAACAAATGAATTACCTTGTCTTGACATATGGGGAATATGTGATCATTAGTGGTACCAGGTCTAAAGTCACACTGATATGGACCAATCAGTTTGCCGACGGTGAGCTTTAGTTTTTGTCAACCATCGGGTCCCCATTTTTATGAAATGAAATGAGCACACTTAGGCTTTAGTTGTTGTTGTTGTTGTTGTTGTTGTTGTTGTTGTTGTTGTTGTTGTTGTTGTTGTTGTAGTAGTAGTACTAGTAGTAGTAGTAGTAGTAGTAGTTGTAGTTGTTGGTGTTGTTGTTGTTGTAATAGTAGTAGTAGTAGTAGTAGTAGTAGTAGTAGTAGTAGTAGTAGTAGTAGTAGTAGTAGTAGTAGTTGTTGTTGTTGTTATTGTTATTTTTGTTATTGTTGTTTTTTGTTTGTGGTTGTTGTTGTTGTTGTTGTTGTTGTATCTGAAATAAATAATTAATAAGTATATCCTAAATTAGTTTTTAGAGAATGTTCCTGAAGTGACAGTCTTTTGCTGTATAAAAATTCGGGTCGTTAGAACTTTTGGACTTTATTCGCCTCTTACGATAGGCATGCCTGCAGTCATCCGACCATATTTTGCAAAGAAATTTATCCATGCACCTTGCCAACACTTCATCATCATATTTGAATAGCTACTTTAGTACCAAAGCTTCATGTAAATGGAACGATTTTAAAATAAATTTAATTTTTTCGAATAGATTGGTCTCTGATGAAATATCCAGGAAAATCGTAGGCATCCGGAAAATACATTCTCCAAGTTTCAGGTCTCTACGATCAGTAGTTCAGGCTGTGGGTTGATCCGTCATTCATTCATGACCTCAAACCATTTTTTTCAATAAAAATAATGAATATTTAGTTTTATAAATTTTTTTTGGCAAATTTTTTTGCACATATTGACGTAAATAAAAATAATAAAAAATAATAATAAAAATCAGATTATCGCATAAATGTCAAATATTGAGAAAATATTAGAAATTGTCATTCAGAAAATGATAAAAATGTCATTAGTTGTTATTGTAGCTGTCATACTGACTTCTGACTTCCAAAGAGTGTTAACCAAAACTAAAGAATGTGATTTTTATATAATAAAAATATTTTTACCCAACAAAAAAGAATATTAAAAAATAGCAAAACTTCTATGAAGTACGATATATGTACGTATGTAATAATAATAATCAATTTTCTAAGTGCCAATAGCATTCAGAAATATATATACAAAATATACGGTTATACGAATATTCGCAACATGTTGCTGCAACATGTTCGCCCTACGGCATAGCCTGCGCAATATTTTCGTTTCAACGCCACAAGTGTCATTACAAAAGCAACAACAAGTGATGAAAAGATATGCATATTTACATATACACACATACACATTTCCAAAGAGAAACAAACAAACAGAATGCCATAAAACTGGTCCCAGCTAACCCGAAAACCCAAACGCGCAACGCTGCCCGTTCGCTAACAAAACAGCTGCTACCTACCTTGACCCGGCCACCAGACACCAGCTATCCACCATACTCGGCCATAAACACAAAATCGAGAGCCCGCCAAGTGATTGCGAGCTAACCAAACAATCAAACAATCAAACAAGCAACCGACGAGCCAACGAGCCAGCCAGCCAGCCAGCTGGAGCACATGTTTACTTTCGGCGCTGACTGGAGAGGAACAACAAGTTATCGGAATGCCACCTTCAACCGACCGACAGCCCACTGTTGATTTGAATTTGTGTGTATGTGTGGATGTGTGTATGTGTGTGTGTGTGTGAATACTCTAATATGGGTGTCTGTTGGCGCACCATGCTTCGACATACCTTTCTGGAATGGGGAGAAGGTAACTTGTGTTTCAATTCCTTTCGTTTCCCACACAAAAGCTCTATGCGGCCAAAGGAAGTTGGCCCAGTACGACACAGTTTGCTCAATGCAATTTTCAGTCTCGCGGCATTACTTGAAACGAACGGTTCGAAAATACGGAAAATTCGTTGAAAAAGTGAAAATTTTGATATCAACACATATACAAACAGACATACATATGTACATATGTATATACACACATACACATAAGCATATGTAGTGTTTATAAGCTCACACCTTTATTGTTTGTGGTGTGCGTGCGCGACGTCGGCAGTGGAAGCTGTTACCAAAACAGATAAAAATATATACAAACATACAAACAAAGTAATATAAAAGTGTTTTTATTGTGTTTATGTGATTTTGCGCTAACGGTGAAAAATTTTTGTATGAAAATGTGAGTGCCAAAATACACATGCACGTACATACGTACATATGTCTATACTTCAGTGCGTTTGTTTATAATTTTCGCTTACTTTTCACTACGCAAGTTCATTTCTTTTTTTGGATATGGTTGTACACATTCACACACACATATGTAATAGTTTGCTGTTGTATTTTGTTTTTTTTTTTTTTTTGCTTTTGAGTTTTCCTTTTTGATTGTGTATCGTCATACAGGTGGCGGCTATCCGGCGGCAAAAAATATTGTTCTCGCACCGAGCACTCCCGCTGCGTCGCTTTATGCAGCAAAGAATCGCACACAAAAGATAATAAAAAAAAAAATAAAAAAAATAAAAATAACAAGAAACAGTGCGATTGCTCATTATTACCGTTAAATCTACTTTTGCGCTCAGCCCAATCAGATTATAACGCCAATTAGCTGTGGCTGTATGGATGGACGTGTGCGATGCTGGAAGCAAAAATGAATGGCAATTGGCGTTAAATTTATTTTTCAAGTGAATTTTAAAGTTTTTTCTTTGCTCTAATTTGTAGATAATTTTAAATTTTTGTTACATAAATGTATATTATTTATATTTAAATTCAAAACATATACTCGTATATAGAAAAAGTATCGAAGCAAAAGTTCTACCAAAATTTCGATAATTTCGAATTTAAAAAAAAAAAATTTTATTAAAAACCAAGAAATCTAAAAATCTATGGTCTATTCAAAAAAGTTAAAAAATATGCGAAACAAAAAAAATTTTAAACTAAAAAGTAAAATTTTCGCTCAAAGGAAATTTATAAAAATTAAATTATGAAAAAAAAACTTTAATCCAACTCAAAATTTTAAACCACTTTCACTTTATTTTCCAAAAATTTTGAGTTTTTTTGAGTAATAAAAAATAAATAACAGAAAAAAATCTATAGTCTATTCGAAAATGTTACAACAATTAGCAAAAAAAAATTTCACTCAAAGGATATTTATAAAAATTAAATTATGAAAAAGAAATTAATCCAACTCAAAATTTTAAACAACTTTCACTTAATTTTCCAAAATTTTGAATTTTTTTGAGTTATAAAAAAAAATGAATAAATTTAAAAAAATTTAAAAAGCAATTATTGCTCACAACGGAGAACTTATTAACGGTATTTTTAGATGAATTTAAAAAAAAATACAATATCTTTTCATCTTTGTTGTTTGGCTCCGAAAATAAATACCAAGTGAAACCAAATCGCTCTCCAATTGATCCTTCCAACGAAGTTGAGGTCTTCTACTACTTTCTCTTAGTCACAGCTGAATGCCGTGGTCTGTGGTATTTTTAAAAGTGCGTAATAGCAAATTCAAATCATAAAAATATTTTCCATCATATTGGCAGCTGAACTATTTAATATTATTAAATTAATATTAATATTAACTTAAATATAAGAAGCTTTGATCCGAATGACTGACAGCTCAACCCACAGTCTATACCACTGATCGTAGATACGTGGAACTTGGAGCGTATGTTATAAAAAAGAATTTACCGAAAAGTAAACATTGAAAAAATCCAGTGTATTTTAAAACCATTCGATTTAAAATAAATTTTGTACAAAGTCAGTTTTTTGCCTAAGTCGACATGGCGAGTACTTTTTTCTACCAGAAAGTAGAACATATGTAGGTGGATATTTGCCAAGGTTAATATGGAAAGACGTCTTCTCTCTAGATCTGGCATCGATCAATTCGGACAAATCATATTTAAACTTCAATTTGCATGATATTTGGCACGTTGATAGACTTGAGCTAATATTTATATGGACATTTTTTTTCATATGCTCCAACATAATAGTTTATAAATTATTATAAAATAAATAGCACTAAAACATGATAAAAATATTAGTAAAACCATCTTAACATTCCATACGAAAGAGTCGCGTACAAACCCTAGTCAATCTACATAAGGCCGGCGCGATAGCCGAGTTGTTCGAAAAATGTTGTCGTCCCTCGGCTGGTCGGTAGGGAGTCAAACCGTCCAAGTGTGTTTCTGGCATAAAAAAAATCTTCTCATGAAAATCCGTGGGCTGTCCGGAGGACTCTTAGGTTCACCATTCGCGCTCAGTCGAAAGTCGCTTCAGCGTTCATAAAGCGCCAACTATTTATATACCTGATATATGATTAAGGCACTAGTCTGCTTCAGAAGCTTCAAAAAATCCAATTTTTTCTCAAATCTGTTCTAAAACTATTCAAGCATATGTCTTCAAAATTTCCGTGGCCAATTCGACACCTTTTAAAAGCTAGAGCAGTTTTAGTGGCCCAGCATCGAGCAGGTTCAAATGCTCAGCAGAACTTTGAAGCGCGTTTTCACGACTTACAAGTCTTAGAAAATTGTGGCGGTGATAGCAAAAATAATTAATGTATAACCGATTGAAAAAAAAAACAAAGTGATCTAAATTATCTTCTGTTTGAACTAAAAAAGTTGGACAAAAATATTATTTAAACTTTTTTTTTGCAGCTTGAAGTGAAGTTTTTTCTAACTTCGAAAAAATTTGTAACTTTGCAACTTCTTTGGTATTTTTTTAGTTCATATAAAAAGACACTCATTAAAATTAAAAAAAAAATCGTTCGACTGTTTTAGATGCATCGAACGACTACCATCACCGGCACCGTTTCACGAGTTCAGACTGCAGCCGCTTCAGAAAACTCATCACAACATTGGGATTTTTCAATATTTTTTGATACTAAAAATTGTTTTTTGAAGCTTAAATATAGTACATTATTGTCTGCAATAAGTTTCTGCTCTTTCAAAAAAATTGCTGAAGAAACGCTTTTTTCGGATTCTAAAGGATGGTTTATTACTTTTCCACTACCAAGCCTACCGTAAATATTTTCCCTATTTGTGTTAAAGACCAGTGTAGCTTTTTGTGACTGGTGTTGGGCGTTTTATTGATGAAAGTGGTTTTAAAAAATTTCAATTTCTTTCGAGCGCATTATCTCACATCGTGGGCTTATACATTAAGACCAGAAAGTTTCCGGAAATTATCATTTAAACTGCTCGCACTCAATATTTTTCTGCACTATTTAAATTGATAGCATTATCCTTAGTTACTATGCCAAAAATGTGCGCGATCTGTAAACCAGTTTGTTTGCAGCAGCTGTTGAAATCAGTCAACCTCAGTTCCCTCTGGGAATTTCTTTTTACGTCCTCAATCGAGTCGAAACGGATTCCACGGAGTGGTAACTTTGAAAACTAAAAAAAAATCGCATGTGCCCAAATCCGGTGAATACGGTGTTTGATCGATGGTTTTGCACCAGTTTTTGGTCTTAAAATCGTTCACAACTACAACTCGGTGCGATGCCGCATTATCGTCTATGAATTGTTTGCCCACAATTCCGGCCGTTTACGACAGATATTTTCCCGCAAACGCCTCAAAATGCACAAATAATATTCTTCATTGACCGCCTGTTTTTTGAAACTTTTTGGTCTGAATGTACATGACTTCATGCGATTTACCACGGCTGGACTATTCTTTGTCGGATTAAGTGAAGTCGCCTGTCCATGTAGATAAGCCTGAGAAGATTGACGCTTGGGAAAATAATCTTCTTCACGTTATTGCTTGATTTCTTCTTAAAAACCACATGTCTCAAAAAACACACACTTTAAGTAGAAGGGAAGGAAGTAAAATTTTATAAAGAAAATTGTTTTATTTATTTTTTTTCAGTATAAGGATTTTTAGTTTACAATTCATAAAAAATCCATCACTTTTCTGTTAGATTTTTGGGTTAAAATATATATAATTTGTAAATAAAAAAATATCCACTTTTTTGGAAAAAACAAATTTTTTTTTTAATTTTTTTTCTATTTTCTCTCCCTCTGAAACTGAAAATATCCGAAATATTCCTTATTACTGGTGTCATAAAATATTTTGGAACTGTGAAAAATACAAGACACCTGAGAAAAACAATTTTTTTTCCCAAAAAATATCAAAAATTCGGTAGTAATTTAACGACTTTTCTGCGTTCTGGAAAACAGCTCAATTATTGACACTTCTTACTGCTTTTAAGAACCCTTAAATCTCCTATATACCCACTTTTTATCACTATCTCTTCGAACGTTAAAGTTTTCTTCAACTTGCATTCTAGCTGATAATATTCATTTAAGTTTTCATTTTGTTAATGTCAATTTCAGTTGCTTACCAAAAAGTCATCAACTGAGCTGAGCGATAAATGAGTCAAGCGGCATAAGGATATTATATTATACACTTCGTTATGAAACTTTTGCTCTTTAAATATAATATTGCTTTACGCATTAAATTCACGTTGCATACAAACGCATACAAATACCATACATATGCAATGCTTATGGCAGATATACGTACACATATACATATATATATAAAGTAGTGGACACTTGCCACTTAACATTTACGATGAAACTTTTGCATTCGAAATTATGGCGTGTTTTCTTCACTACTACCACTTGATATCTTATTTTACCACACCAACACAGACGAGAAATATTGAGCAAATTAATATAGTTTAACTACTATCTTTTCTTAATGGAATTTTGCGGGTGTAGCAGGCGAGAGGGCAAGTGGTGGTGGTGGTGCAGTGGTAGTAGTGCATCGAAGTGGAGATTTTAGGCTCAAATCCAGATTCATTTACCGGAAAATATTCTAAAATTTATTTTTCAAGTTAATTAAATTGCTTAAAGGTATTTCTGACGAGATATAAAAAAAGCTCAACAGCAAAAAGTTTCAGATGCTTTAAATTTGGTATTTAAATTTTGCGTGGGTAAATTAAATTAAAGCAATTAACATTTATATATTACTTGTGAGACATTTTAATAAAATAATATCACGGTTTGCTTACAAACTGTCTTAAAAATATAATGAAGGCAATTAAATAATCCTCCAGAGCCGATAATATTCTCCGATTAATCCAGTATCATCGCCTGAATTTTAATTATTTAAAAAAATATTTTATTTCAAAACTCATGACAAATTCTTATAGATTCATTAAAAATCAATTGAACTAAAAAAAACTATTTTTCTTTTTTTCAAGTAAATAAGTCTTTATACCTCTCATGACCATATTAAATCATCAAATAATTTTAGGATTAAATATTAATTCTCATACCTGAACAAATCGGTTGTATGAGAGCTATATATTATAGTCGTTCGATTTCGAAAGTTCAGTACCAGTACCAATGTGCACTTCATTATATATTCTATATTTATATATATAAAAGGCCTTGTGCTCAGTGACAACCACAACCAAAGTCTAAACCACTGATCGTCGAGATCTGCTACTTCGTTGATGCCGTTTCGCCAAAAATCGGCTGGTCTACTTTCGAAGAAGTTGTTGAGCTAGATTTTAAGGTCCTCTTCGCCATCGAAGGTAACACCATTCATTTGGTTTGACAGAGAGCGGAAAAAGTGATAGTGATATTCAGTAGGTGGATCCGGAGAGTGCGGTGGATGCTAAAGAACCTCCCATTCGAGCCCTTGGAGTGCTGTTTGATGACTTGATCAACATGGGGCCTGGCATTGTCGTGGAGCGTGATAAATTGACCTTGTCTATCAGGTGTTTTCAGCCGAATAACCTCATTTACCATACACGGTTCAGCTGAGCAATGTAAAGCTTCTTGAGTGAGAGTGCCTTCCCAGTACCACCAAACGCAGAGCATGGCCTTTTTTTGGTGAAAATCTTGCTTGACTCTCGGCTTCGGCGTCTCTTCTGGGGCCACTCACTTCTTTCTTTGCCTCACATTGACGTACTTGCACCATATCTCATCTCTCGTGATTATTCGATACAAAAACCGCAAAAAGCAGATGTCAAAAATGCTGATTTTTTCCTCCTGAATATTCCATTCCTGAGCCTCAAAAATCACAAACAATTAAATTATCAAAAAAAAAAAAAAATAAAAAAAAAAAATAAAACAGTTTTAATACTTTTTCATCAAACAAAACAACTGAATTAGTTCCATTGAGAGTATTTTATTGGGGGTAAAAATTAATTTGTGATGGCTTCACCTGCAAGTTGCAGGCGCTCTTGGTAGCGATTAACTACTTCATTGCAAAGGTTTCACATCTGTCAACAATAATTAGTCTGTATCAGAGTCTTTTTCTTTACGAATATGTCCGGGTTTGTGTTAAATAAACAGCTTTTACGGAAGTTTTGATTTTATATTTTTAATTGGAAAAAAGTGCAATTTAAGCTTTTTTTAATGTTTGGGAAAGTTCATGATAAATCTGCGCTGACCAAACAGTTATGCAGAGATTGGTTTTAACATTTCAAAAGTGGTGATTTTGGCGTGGAAGGCAAAAAGCGTCCTGGTATGCCCAAAAAGTTTAAAGAGGAATTTTGGTAGATCAAGACCCGTGCCTGCTAAGCCCAATCATTGATTGGAAATTCCATTGACTACAACTAATGCGTTTGAGCTGTGCAATGCATGAAAAATTACCACAAATGACCGAAAGGCACGACAAGTGATTTTGCAACAGGAAAACGCTCGGCCTCAAGTGGCTTTAACTGTCAAAAGCTACCTGGAAACATTGCAATGGAAAGTCTTACTTCATTCGCCGTACTTTGTAGAGCTTGCTACTTCCGACTACTGGCTTTTTTGATGGATACAAATTGATTTGTTGGTATTTTTAAGCAACTGAAAAATGGTTCAATAATTAGATCGAGGATAGAGAGGAATCATTTTTTTTGAAATAGTATTTGAAAATTACCCGATAAATGCGAAACAGTAGTTGCTTCCCACGGACAATATTTTTATTATTTTCGATAAAAAATATTTTTTTTACACAAAAAACGGATTTAATTAATTTTTATACCTTAAAAATTTCTAAAGAAACTAAGCTAGTGCCAGTTTAGAATTTTCAGACAAACTATTTATAAAAAAAATTAAAAGGAAATAAAATAGTAAAAATAAATAAAACAATATAATAATTATTAAAATAAATATTTTATTTATATATTAGTATAATATTAAGTCTTTAAAAACAATTAACATAAATTTCGAATCATATTTTTCTGCTAAGACGACTGAAATTAATATTATGAAATTAAAATTCTTAATCAACAATTGAGTAATCTTTTCCAAATTTCATCTAAACCAGTTGGTTGATTTTTAAATTATTCTTAATTATTTATAAATAAGTTCCTTCAAGTATTAAATTTTATTTCTGTTTTTATTATATATTTTTTGAATTTTATTATATATTTTTTATATATTTTTATATATTTTTTATATTTTTCTTGGTTTCAATTTGCTTTCTCCGAGTCAAAACTCTACAATATTTATTGATAAACTTTCTCATGAATAATTTCTTGAACGCAAACCAGAATAAGGCTGATAATTATCCAACCGTGGCAATTAACAAATGAATAATTATCGTCATTTAATACTTCGCCACAGTGAACGCTGGCAAACCAAGCAGCAACAATCAAATTCAACGCCGTTATTAATTCGAAAAAAAAAAATAATAATTAAAAAAAAGTGAACTCATCTCAATTACAGTTAACTATATATATTCGTATATACATATATATGTATATGTATGCATACGTTTATTTATTTAAGTAAATTGGAAGTGAAAATTCTGCGGATTTTAAAATTGAAATCATTAATGTAATGATAAATTTAAAGCACTTGCCATGCTGCTATTTTTATTTTTTTTTGTAAACATATACGAGTATATTTATAAATATATATATATATATGTGTGTGCATCAGTGTCTGTATATTTAGAGCAGTTAGAGCATCCGGCCTCAAATGAAATAAACTCAAAGTGAAGAAATAATTGTATGCGGACAGTTTTACCCTACCGTACGCATTATTTGTGTATGTATGTATGCAAGAGTGAATGTAAAAACGACGCTTATCTTTATCACGGTTTATTTATTTAATCTCTTTTCTCTGTTTTTTGTTTTTAATCTGCCAGTTGCCATTATTTATTTCCATTTGTTTGTGTGGCTTAAGATGTGAGCGAATTTTTAATTGCAAAGTTTGTGTTGAAAGGGTTGAGAAGGGTATACAAATTGCATATATATTGCATTGTGAGTATGTATATATGTATAAAAATTAATATATTCATTTATTTATGTATGCCTGTATGCGTTCAAATAATGAATGTTTTGTAAATATATTTTTTCTGGTTTTTTGCATTTCTCGCTTTTTATACTTAAATTTATATGACTTGTGTTGGGTAAAAAAAATATAAACAACAACAAATAAATACAATTTATCAATGCTGAAAATTCTTTAATTTTTTTCTGCTAAATTATAATGTGGTTGAAAGTGTATTTGAAATTTATGCTTAAATTTTATATTTTCTCTTTTGTGCGCCTTAAGGTATGCAGCGAAATGCAAATTGCTGAGAGGAAGAAGCTCAGCAAACATTTTCCGCGACAGCCAAATGAGTCGAAACGTTGAATAACGAAATTTAAAAAAAAATCTTAAAATTAGATAAACAAAAGTTCGAAACAAAGGAAGAACAACCAATCAGTGCATAAACTCAATTTCCTTACGCGCGGAGAGGAAAGATTAAGAAAAACGAAAACAAAAAATATAAATATATAAAAATATAAGAAATAAAAAATTATAAATTGAAAATAGAGCAAGAACTGGACCCAAAATATTATGACAAAAAATTTAAAAAAAATTTATTTCTAAAGTAAAAAATAAAAAACACATAAATATGATAAATAAAGCACAAAGTCAACACAAGAAAAGGTGCAAAAATAATAAATAAATTAAAAAAATATTCAACATTAAAAGTACAGCAAACAAAAATTAAAAGAAAACACAAAAAAAGATCAAAAACAAAAAACAAATAAGCCAATATTTTTCAAAAAAGAAATTAGCAAAAAATCAGTAACAAAATTTGAAAAATTATTCAACACAAAAAGTGTGGCAAAAAAATTAAAACAGCGCAAAAACGGCAAAAAAAATAACAAAAACAAAGCAAGAATTTAACACAAAAATGGGTATAAAAAAATAAAAAAAAAATCACAAATAAATTTTAAAAAGTACTTCAACATAAAAAATTGAGTAAAAAAGTTATAGCAAAACACAAGAACAAGACATAAAAAAATAAGAAAATTTTAATACACAATAAGTTGGATAAAAAATTAAATTAATTAATTTTAAAAAAATTTCAACACAAAAAGTGTAGTGAAAGAATATTAAAAAAGAAAACTGAAATAAAAAAGCATAAATTTAAGACAAAAAATTTTAGCAAAAATAATTTTAAAAACTAAAAAAAAATAATTTCAAAAATTAAAAAAAACCCAAAATAAAATAAAAAAATATTTAACACAAAAAGATAAGCAAAAAATTTAAAACAAAGCACAAACAACTAGATATAAATATTAAGAAAAAATTTAACAAAAAAAATTGTCCCAAAAAAATTTAAAAAAACTTCATAAATAATTTTAAAAAATTTTCAACACAAAAAGTGCAGTAAAACAATTAATAACAGCGAGCATTAAAAGCAGTCAAGCGCGAAACCTCCGAAAACAACTAAAACAATCGCTGCAGTACATTAAAATACGACAACAACAACAACACAAAGCGGCCTAAGCTTTGAGCGAAGCCATTAAATTTACAAATTTACGCGAGATTTCATAAGAAATATTCTAACTGTTATGCTTCAGCATACACACGCATATACGCATACATATTTAAAATGTTCACATAAACCGAAAATATGAGCAACGTTTAGGAGAAATGAAATAAAAAGCAGCAAAACATAAAAAATTTCATACAAAAAACAAAAAAAAACAAAAAATAAAGTGAAAAACTACAGCAGTGTAGAAGAAAGCAAAAAAGAAAAACAAAGAAGAAGCAGAAACCACTAAGAATTCTTCTTCTTCTTCTTTTTTAACAGCAAACAATTTCAACAAAAGAAAATTCAATTTAAAACGCGTTAAAACATTTTCGCCTTATCCGCGAGTTTGCGTTGGTGCAGTTATTTAGAGCGGGAGAGGGGGGAGAGAGCGAAACAGCGCAAGCAACAGTAAAAACCAAAGGTAATTATATACATACAAACAGCTTTTTTACACACAAAGACATACACAAAAATAAATAAATTTTTAACTTTCAATTGCAAACAGCAAAATTACTTACAACAACAAAGTTTGCGCCTGCAGGAAATCAGTTTTTAAGTGTTTACGTTTTCTTTCATTCTTTATACACGCGCACACACACAAACACACATACAGTTTAAATACCATGGGCGCAAGCATTTTAAGCAGCACCTTGTCGCTTGATCATAAGCGTCATCAGCATTTACTTTATTATCAGACTTTCTTAGAATACGGCGCTTAGGTAATTTACGTCAGCAAATCTTTTTTAATTCTATTATAATTTTTTGTGTACACGTATGTACTAAGAGTGTGTGTGTGTGTTCGCCATTAACATAGACACTTTAAAGGCAGTTAGTTCGTTGATTGCCTGCTCTCTTTTTGGTGACGCGGGTTGGCCTATACGTAAGCCTATGCAAACTTAGTCTACTCGGCTTTATTTGAATTAATTTACGGCTTTTCAGCCTACTTGTTTAGTAAACTAAAAAAGGTAAAAAAAAAATGCTCAAATTATTTTGTGCGTAAAAAAATTCATTTAATTATTTTAAATTAGATAAATATTTTTATTGTGCAGTTGTGTGTAAAAATAATTTAAGCTCAAATTTTATAAGACAACCGTATTTAACAAGGAATTTTGCTCAAATAAGCATAATTTCTTTGAGATTACATACGTATATATTATGTGTAGTAAAAAGAAATCCATTATTTTTGCATGAAATTGAAGGCTTTAATTTTTTTCTTTTCCTGTCCAACCTTATTCAAATGGTTCCAAACGGTTTTCTGTGCAATTTTTAGCTCTTGGGCAATCGAAACAATGCTTACATGACGGTCGGTCTCCACTCCGTGAAGCATCTTTCACATAAAAATTGCCGGAATGAAACCAAAATTGTGCATAATTGACTATAACAGTATCAGGACCATAAACGCTATTCACATTTTCACCCGCTTGGCTTACGTTTTCGCCATTATCGAAGAAAAACTGTAAAATATAGCATATTTTCTCTTTGCTAGTGTCCATCTTTGACGCACGCTCAGACAAAACTGAATCAACCAATCAGAAAACTGTTAAAAGAATTGTTTAGTACGAAATGTCATCTTTCTAACGCGATCTAGTGGAACCCGATCGGACTTATACAACGCGAGGTACATATAAATAACGACTTCTATTGGGAAAATAATGAATTCCTTTTTACTACACCTAATTGGCGCTTTGTAGTCGCTGAAACGATTTACGGCCGAGCCCTCCTCCAATTTGTGATTATGCATCTTGAAATTTTCCCCAACTAATGTAGAGATCTGCAGTTTATACTAAGCCGTATCCGAATGGTTAATGGATCTTTATTATGCGGTTTTCATTTCATGTCAGAAATACACTCGGAAGACTTGACATTTCCTACCGACCTGCAAAGCGCGATCGTTGTTAGAAAATCTAGATGATGCTCGAACCAAGGATCGAGCCCTGGTCTTCCGAATGGTAGTAGTAAATCACTTATCACATGTACTAATTCATTCACATCGAAAGTATGATGCGGATTGCGCTGAGAAAAAAGAACTCTCAGTAAATACAGGAAAAAAAGAAATCTTTGTCTTAACGAGGTAGCCAGAAATTCATCAATTCCACGCTCAATCATTGAAAGGTAACATGAGAATAACTTCCAACTCCCCGAAAAAAAACGCTCCGTAGAAGGAACGTCCGCAGAAGAGCTACGAGAGTTGCCTTCGGAATCAACAGATCAAATCTCCCTCAAGATCTAAACACTTTTGCATGCGTTTAACCAATTGATGAAGCACTTTTGCCGCTCTGATTGAATTATCTCCAAAACGTGTATTCAGAGCGTATCAACCGGCTCTTCAAGTGTCGCAAAACGTTGACGTCTCATATGATTTTTTATGTATGGGTATACGGAGAAATCATTCGGTATGAAGCCGTTGAGTTGTTTTGAGTGCTCAAATAACCAGTTGCCTGAGTCGATGTGTGAGCGCACGCACTGTCGTGGTGAAGAGTGATATATCTTCGGCGGTTGGGCAAACATTTGCTTGGAAATGCTTCGTGCGCGATCAATTTTTGTTGGACTCGGCTCACGTTCAAACACCCCAACAGTCGATTACTGTTTACTTTGACATACATCGATAAGTGCCGGCCTTTGATTGCGCTTCATCGCCAAAAATTGAATTAAGTTCATCGATCCTCTTTTGCTGAGTTAATTCACGTCTAAACTTATAAAAAACATAGTCGCTCGAAAATTTTCATGATTTAATTCCATTTTTTGGCCCAAATGAATATTTCGACCCTTGCTAACATATGAGGCACTAGTGTGGTGGGCGACACTGAAGATGAAGCGTCGCATTAAACCTATGGAACAGATGCTACTGGGTACAGCAGTCCTGTTGAAGATTGCCACAATAAAGGTTATAGAAGTCATACTTGACATTAGGCCAATTAATATACAAACTTTGTATGAAACAATACTAACAGGTAGCCGCTTAAATACTCTAGAAATTTCGGTCCAGCACTCAAATAGTGGAGAATATGGCGGAAGGCTATCTTTAGTGATTTAGCTTCAAACTTAATGACGACAACTCTGTCTTCCAAACAGCGATAGTGGGCATTACGCAACCTGCCAAATGAGCAACTATCAGGTTTCTGGTAGAAAGTCAAGCAGCAATTAAAGCATTTAAGTGCATCAAGACAAAGTTATAATGGGTAAGACCATGCAAAGAGGCAATTAACAACTTATCGCAGGAAACACAGACTGAGTATTTAAAAATTGTACATCACGTAAAGATCATCTAGACACTTTAGGCCCCTTTCATTGGGCTCATGCAGAACAAATTTTGAAATGCGCGACCAATTTAGATCTTTGTGTAACGATTTTAATACACATTTCCCCAACATTGATTCCTCTGACTCGCTTTTCTATATCAAAACCTATTTATTGAGTGCTTTATATAGTTAAATAAGTTCCCTCTTTTTTTCCCATACAATTTTATAGCAGCTGATGAAAAAATCTGTAGCTATTTAGTGTAAGAGGCAAGTGTAACCGCGAACTTCCGCGATCGGTTTCGTGTTCAAGGCAGTCCGGACTGTTACTGGTTTTCGGTCACCGGTCTGTTGGATTTTTCGATTTCCCGCAGACGCGCCCAAGATCGGTTGGGCGGGAGGTGGGTAACGCTGGGTTCGTCGTTAAAAAAACAAAAAAAAAACAAAAACAAAAAAAAAAGAAATATCCCATGTCACACGGATATAGAAGACAATGAAAGGCGAATGAACAGTCAGACCGACTGCCTGAGACCTTGCAACGTGTTCAAATGTTGTCTTAAGTAGTGAGGTTTAAGGTACTGGAACACTTCCAACCTAAGACGTACCACTACATGGATAGTAGAGAGACCAAGCTGTTAATTTCATTTAGCAAAAGACAGCTTAGCATTTTTATGATTGTATTGACGTCGCATCTACCCCTGAGATATTATATCTACACGTTAGGTCAAGTGGAAATGGATGAATACAGAGCATGAACAGAATATAGCGAAATATTTGAAAAACATTTGAGACACATTTGCGACTGCCCGACCGATTGAGACGTCGCATATTTCACGGAACTGACCTGAAGGTTACCCCACCTGGTTTGAAGAAATTCACCACAATTCAACGCTTAAACTGAAGGCCTATTGGTTTTGGTGAGTTGAATATTTTTTATACAACATTTGTCTGCGTTCCGAAACCTAAATTTTCTATCTTGACTACATTTTTCTTAACGAAAATCATCGATGGAAGGCTGATTCGTGGAGTTCATGCATAACCACTTGCAATCGACTTGCGCAAGGCACTTTCCTACCACTGCAGCGTCTTTCAAGCTAAGCTAACTGAAGTAATAGAAGCTGCTACGTTTTACCTATCCTTTCAATGGTAACTCAACCTATTGCAATGTATTTTGACAGTCAAGCTGCCATCAAGTCTCTTCAATGTAATCACTTTACTTCAGGAGTGGCAATAAGATGCAGAGAAGTATTAAAAATGTAGCGACTTTATGCGAAATGTCCCTGGTTCGAGTACCCGGATAGTTAGCAGAGTAAGACCACGTGCCGTATACCCGAGAGCATTATCTGTTGAAAATTCATGGTAGAAATATAGTTTATTTCTCCAAAGATTTTTGTGGCAGCTGCAGAGAAATGTACCCCCAGCACTATCCAGCCCTCTGTGCGGGCCACAGTGTATGCTCTTTAACTTTTACTTCGACTGTCTTGTAGAACTTGCTTCAACAAGGGTAAGCTATCTGTTGTACACCAAATGATTTGAACATGAAGGAAACCAAGTTCTCTTTAACATCAGTCATTTGCCTTCGTTGTTTCAATCCAACTTTGTGAATTAAATTTTTCTAACATTATTAGCTCTTAAAATGTTTAGCTTCCCAGCTTATGTTGGTTAGCTTGCATTCTCTTTTTAATTTTTCTATAAACCTTAAATTACTACATCGCTCTACAAACAGTACCTTCGTCAAAGCTGAGGTTGCCATTCTTAGGTTCACGCTACAACAATAGCCTACCTCCATTCATTCATCCACGCATCCATTCATCCGTTCAAGTGAAAGACACTCCCCATTGCCTTTTACATTAATTAGAAAGGTTATTTTTAATTCTATCAAAATGTCTGAAGCCGAAATCTGAAGTTGAAGATGACAACCCAATGAAGTGGAAACGCTGCTGAGGTGACACGTTTAGTACGTTGCTGTGTACACAAGAGGCAAGAAGAGAGAGAGACTGAGGGAGGGAAGGGTATACCAAACCCCCCTCAATATACGGCAAGACAGCGCTTAAAGCCTGAGTGAATGGGCTGGTCATAAGCAGCAGAAGCCTGTCAAGTAATTAATTTGAATGGCGTAAGCAAATTGAATCAGCCTGTAATTCATTGCTGTAAATGTCCAACAGTTAGTTTATTCATTGTATACAGAGAGAATAAGTGAAATAAAAACGACGAAAAAAAGGAAAACAATTCAATTAGGGAAATAAAAGCAAAAGCAACATGATTTGATATTGCCTGGGGATTGAGACAAAGGGCAAGAGACACAAAGGGACACAGAGTGAAAGAGAGAGAAAGAGAAGCAGGGGCAGAGGTACACAGAGAGGGAAGAAGTGTGCATTTGTAAAGCCTAAAATGGAATCAGTTTGTTTGGAATTTTTTATTTTAATTTTATTTTTTCTTTATTTTTCTTCTATTCTTTTTGTGCTCGCTCCACACGCACACGCTGGGAAAATTCATCAAAAATTGCATGCAGCGTGGAAACACACACATAAGGTCCACAGAAACAGCTACCGCTACCAAATACATACGTATTATACATATATATCCTATAGTCAAAAGCCAAAGTAGTGCACAAAACTTCTAGCTAAAAACTGCTATCTCTTAGATCGAAAGAAACTGGTTCTCTATTTTGTGGTGAAATACCAGCAAGGTGAATAATAAGAGTTTTAACCACGATGGCAACGCCAAAGCCCATCTATTTCAGTGAAGTGGAATTTTATCATACATAATTGAAATGGTATTTAACTAGTTTGATGCTGATGAAAGAAGTGATAGGCGAACGCCATGTCCATAGTCTTATGGACGTGCGCACGCTCCGAAGACCTAACATCACCTCCGACTAGTACCTTGTAGCACTCGCCACAAAGAATGGCCGTCGATAAACTCGAGCAAGGTTCGACGCCGAAAATTTCTAATCCCAACAGCCAGACAAATGGTTTTCTAATCGACTTCTGCACTACTTTTCTCCATGAGCACTCATCAGCAACTTGGTATAGGCTGCCTACCTCGCAACGTTGCGATCGACACTACACGTGCAGGGTGAGGTAGATACTGAGAATTGAGAAGGGAAGCAAAATACATGTGCAGACAAAAGAGAAAGAGGTCGAGCTGCGTGAGTTTAAAGAGTTTGAAGGGCTGGGCGACAAAGGTAATGCCGGAAAATTTTACCAAATGTTGCGTCGACTTATAGAAGATTTCGAGACCGGAACAAACTTTTGTAGGACCCAGAGGGAGGAAACACTTCATCAGTCTGCTGAATGGCAGTGAAAATGGAACACCCGGAGATGGTGAACCCGAAACCCCAATCGATGACATTGGAACAGATATTTCTTTACACGAATATGAAAAAGTTCGATCGCGTACTACTGTATGGTGCGGAAGCATGGACGATGACAACATCTGATGAGTCTGCGTTAGTAGTTTTCGAGAGAAAAGTTTTGCTTAAGATTTATGGTCCTCTACGAGTTGGTAATGGCAAATACCACAGTCGATGGAACGATGAGCTGTACGAGTTATACGACGACATTGTCATAGTTCAGCGTATCAAGAAACAGCGGCTACGCTGGTGAACTCGTGTGATCCGGATGGCTAAGAATACCCCAGTTTTGAAAGTTTTAGATGCAATATCCACCGGTAGGAGCAGAGGAAAGTAAAGATCGCCAATCCGTTGGAAAGACCAGATAGAGAAGAACCTAGCTTAACATCGCCATTTCAAATGCGTCAGCTGATAACGAGGAATAATGTTGGAGTGACAACTAGTTGGTATATAGATTCAAACTAGTAACATTCTAGTGAACTAAAAGTATTCTTTCTTACAGAATATTAACTATACAATATTTATATAATACTATATACATTGAAAATGATTACTTTACTTTCTATATATGTGTACCTGCATATAAATGATAATATTTTTTATCGCGTCCAACAAAAAGGTGTGTAAAACTCGCCATATTCATCATCATCACGAACATCATTACCAACAGCAGTGGCATTATTTCAACTCATTAATCATTAAAGTTAAGCAATTCAAATGGAAATGAGTTGAAAAATGAAATGAAGTAAGGAAGAGCACATAGAAAATGTAGAGCGAAATGAAAATGTTATTATTATTTTTTTTTTTGTCTACCACGCCCAACACATTGAATTACTATATTATTAATGATGTCTATATGTAGTACTCGTATAAGTATTGAGCGCCACGCCTCTTAACTCGTCATCATCATCATCATCACCATCAGCATTAGTTTGACATTCCTCTCTTTGATAAGCCAATTTGGCACTTTTCTACATACTTTTCGTGGAGAGAACTGAATAGACTGCTTGAATTACTAAATAAACTCTGTCGCATCAATCAATGTCGCCACCTGACTGAAGGTTTTGCGGTGATTAAATCAAATATTTTACCATAGTCATGATTTATTTGCATTAAAAAAAAATTGAGAGAGTGAAAGCTGTTGTAGATTGTCATGAATAGAGATAAGAAATCAGTGGAATCGGTTGTTCATTTTCAGTTTGGTTTAAGCTCAAATTCTCTGAAAATCAAGGCAGATGGGAAAGTATTTGTTTTCGTTGCTCAGCAGAGACATTTTCTAAATTAAGTGAACGAATGTATCAGATCTCGATTCTTTGTGGCGTGATAAAAGTTTGAAGTTATCAATTGAGCTCTCTTTTTAAATAAATATAATTTTATTATCTAACAAATACACTATTACTAATAGATTTTAAATGATTTTTACGGTGTATGGGATCTGGGAGCTTCCCAGTGATTAATATTTGCAACGAAAGTTCCACAACTCTCACGAGCAAATTGTCAAGGGAGTTCAAATAAAATTGGTTAGGCACACTATGCATTAAACTAAATCACTTGCCGCTGGTGAACAAAAAAGTCACAAAGATTAGGAAAGAGAAGAAAAATCAAACGCCAGGAACAATTAATAAATGAAGAGCTTTCGGCCAAACCAATTACGAAACAGTCAGATTCGAAACGAAATATCGAAATTTCTCTGAAATTACATTAAAAAAAATCTTACCTTTTATATTTCTGGGAGAAGTTTTTGTCTGTATTTTTTAAGGACTTGAAAAATTTCTCCTTTAAAAATTTCATCTAAAAAGGAAGACCTGTACTGAAGATATCATAGGAAGAATTTTCTGAAACAATTTAACAATATTACTGACCTTCCAAAATGGCATTTTGAGAAAATTCCTGAAAAAAATTAAAAAAAATTATATTCTAAATCATTAAGTTAAGTTGGAATTAAAGAGAGCTTGCTAGTTCTTACAAAAACTTCTATACATACACAGCTAGCCATATGGCTCTGAAAACACTAAAGTCCCACGCTGCCACATCAAAGATAGTGAAAGAAGGTGTCTTGATTTGACAGCAGAGCTATCGTATACGCTTAATCTGCAGTGGGTTTCAGGACAAAGTGATATCCTGGGTGAGACTGTAAGACAAATGAACTAGCTTGATTAGGCCGGCAATATTTATAGCTCTGGCTATTTGTAAATATTTTAATTGTAAGCATAACAAAGAATCAGGTGAATCCCACTGAAAATCAACTCACCTGCTCAATAAGCAAAAAAAAAAATATGGCCAGTATTGAATTTAATAGAAATGACGTAAGAACTCTAATAAGAGACAAGTCACAATTTTTTTCGCAGACACATTGATAGACTAAGATTTCTATGAGGTAGAAGTAAATAGAAGAGACGATAGAACATCTTATATGCGGGTATAAAGCACTGTTCAGGAAAAGGTTCAGACCTATCCGTTTCATTGACGATATCTCATGAGTTGCTCAAATTAAACTATCTAACTTAATTAGCTACTTTAAGACAACAGAATGGTTCAGGCAGAAAATAATAGTGTAATGGAGCTTCAGTCTCAGTAGTAGCATGTAATGTGCCTCCTAAATGACTAGGTGCGTCGCAAACCATCTAAAGTCCGGACAGATTTGAGTTGTTCTTTATTTGTTTATTGGATATTGAAGCTTGACTCTCTACCTATCCAACGGTATGCATATCATGCTGGTCCGCGCGTATGGTATATACACTAAAATATATTTCATCTTTTTATCACTCATTCATGATTAACACTTGAGCTGAAAAGACCCGATCGTATCAGATCTATTTTTTTTTTGTCCAAAATTGGTTTTATTCATCAATGTAATGTCCAATGAAAGTCACACAATTATTTCAGCTCCACTTTTGTAGAACGATTAATCATTTGCCTTTGAGTCGAGTGGGAAATTTTTTATTGGTGGGCACTTTTTTGTTGACTTCGATCCCGTAGTCGCTGGGAGGCAAATCTGACAAATAACACCTCTCAAGTCTTTGCTTGTGGTTTTCATCAACTAAAACGAAACCCTTGTCCCTATGGGCAAAAATTTGGGCCAATCGATACTCACTGGCTTCCCTTGAGACCAATTTATCACCGGCCAAATCAATCGCCATAGACAGGAACAGTTGGTAATCAATTGGTATGAGGCTCAGACCTAAAAAGTGAATGAAAAAAAAGAACTTCCCAAATAAGCTTTCGTAGCTTCTGGCGAGTCGCTATCAATGCGTGTTGTATTGCGTTGTCCTCATGAATACTTTAACTTAGTATTTTGTGATGAGAAAATTTTTTATGAAAGAATTTCGTGGAATGTATTAATGAGTTTAACGGCATGAAAGTTCCAAGAATTCAAATTGAAGACTGAAGATTACAAGAAAATGAACTTTCGTTCTACTGTAATGACCCTCTCAGAGCATAACACTTTCTGGTGAATTTAAAACTCATTGCTTTTCCATATATGAAAATATTTTTTATTTCACGCAAAGAATCTCAACGTTGATTTGGTATTACCTTTCAATAGAAAATGCTGAGCTTATCTTAAAATGAGTAAAACAAAACAAACAGAAAACTATTTTAAAAGTGCATAAAGCGAAAAGTTTCGTTACTGAAGGTGAAAGCTTAGAAACTTGAAAAAGCTTTGAATAATGAAAATTGTGGAAGCTAATAACAAACAAGAAAAGAAAAGCAAAATAAAAATTCAAGAAATAGAAAAAATTAATATAAAATTAAAAGAAAAATAAAATAAAATAAAAATTAAAATAAAATAAAATAAAATAAAATAAAATAAAATAAAATAAAATAAAATAAAATAAAATAAAATAAAATAAAATAATATAAAATAAAATAAAATAAAATAAAATAAAATAAATTAAAATAAAATAAAATAAAATAAAATAAAATAAAATAAAATAAAATAAAATAAATAACATAAAATAAAATAAAATAAAATAAAACAAAGTAAAATAAAATAAAATAAAATAAAATAAAATAAAATAAAATAAAATAAAATAAAATAAAATAAAATAAAATAAAATAAAATAAAATAAAATAAAATAAAATAAAATTAAATTAAATTAAATTAAATTAAATTAAATTAAATAAAATAAAAAAATAAAATAAAATAAAAATAAAGGATACATAAAATAAAATAAAATAAAATAAAATAAAATAAAATGAAATAATTTAAAATAAAATAAATTAAACTAAATAAAATAAAATAAAATAAAATAAAATAAAATAAAGTAAAATATAATAAAATAAAATTAAATTAAATTAAATTAAATGAAAATAAAATAAAAAATAAATTTAAATTTTTAGCTGGAAAAATGTGCATAAATTTTCGAGCTAGACACATTTTACCAACTAAAAGCGTACACAATAATAGCCAAATTTGTAATACTATTTATTTCAATTAAAAATAAAGTACATATATGCATGTGTAGGAAAATATATTTAGTAAGCAAACTAAAATACCGCAATCTAAAGCAAATGAAAAAAATAAACACAAATGAATTAAATAAAACTCAAAATTTAAAACCACAAGCATAAAAATCACTGCAGCCAACTAATGCGCAACTTAAACCACCATTGCCAAAAGTACCGTTATTGCTAATATATGCACTGTATTTAACTAATTAAATATTTATCTTTTAATAGTGATTTTAATTTGAATTTCATTTGACCATTTAGACAATCCGGCGGACAGTCGTCGCAGCAGACAACGACGCATTGGGATTATTAATAAAAGATATTTAATTAATATCGCCTAAATATATATATACATACATACGTATATATTAGCTTAAATATATGCGTAATTTACACACATAAAAATAATTAATAAATCAAATTAACAAAAGAGATCCTTTATAATGACTGTCTAGAAGTTTCAATGTCGAAAATTTTTGCACAAACAAATATTAATATTAATAACAATAACAATGTTAATAGCATACATGATTATGCAAAACTTTGTTACCGTATGTTACTTTCAGAAACCCTCTCTTTCATGTGTTTTTTTAATTATTAAAGGGTGGTTGTTTGGACGTATGATTTTCAATCAAGCAAAACTTTTTCTTTTAGACAGCTGTTACTTGATTTATATTCGTTTTAATTATGCTATTTTAAATGTCTATAAAGCGAAAAGCTTCGCTGCTGCAGGTGAAAGCTTGGAAAACTTGAAAAAGCTTTGAATAAAGTTGTGGAAGCTAATAACAAATAAGAGCAGATAAGCAAAATAAAAATTTAATAAAAAGAAGAAATGAAAATTAAATAAAATAAAAATAAAATAAAAAATTAAAATAAAAATAAAACAAAAAATTAAAGTAAAAATAAAATAAAAAATTAATTTCAATTTTCAGCCGAAAAAATTCGCATAAATTTTCGAGCTACACACATTTAACCAACCAAAAGCGAACATAAAAATAGCCAATTTTGTGACATGTCTAAAAAAATACCCTTTATTATCACATTTTTTTTTTTTAAATTTTGTTGAATTTTTTGTCATGACTTTTTGCCGCACTTTCTACTTTGCATTGTTGCTGCTCAGTGAATATTAGTTGCTACTTTTTGGCGCTGGCTGTTTGTGAGTGTAACTTTATGGGCTGCTTCACACATACTTATGTGTATATCTATTGTATATCCACATGTTAATTATTATTAATGCTGTTACACAAAGTTGTAAGTTTCGTTTTGTTAGGGTTATTAATGTCACAATAATTGTTTTTTTTTTGCGTCAGAGTCAAACAATAAGAGTGAAGACCCAAAATTTATTTTATAGACCTTGTACATGCAAGAATTTTTTCAGGTTGTTTAAAGATTGCATGCAAATTCTTTTTTTCAATATGTCTTCCTGCTCTTTTAAAGTTCTACAGAGGGACATGGAAGGCCTATGTTTAAAAAAAATTGGCTAAAAAAATTATAAATATTATTTTTAAGGCAAGGAAATATTAAAAGAAGCCCTAAATCCTTTGTTCAATTGTAAATAAAAAAATTAAATCGTGCGGTTTTTTTCGAAAATCAAGACTTTATTGTGAAAAAATTGTTATACATTTAATGTTCAAAGTATTGCCCATCGGAAGCTACGATGTTTGCCCATCTTTCTGGCAGTTTGTGGATCACATCCCAAACGAACTCTCCGGCTTGGAGGTCAAGAAAGAATTCTGATACCCTGTTCTGAAGTGAAGCCTACTCCGGTGAGGGCATTCTGCATTGATCTGAACAAGTGGTAATCGGAAGGTGCTTTGTCTGGGCTATAAGCCGGATGAGGTGGAACTTCACACCCACAGTTTTGCCAATAGTTTTTAACTGGCCTTGCAACATGTGGCCGAGCGTTGTCATTATGAAAAATTATTTATTCGTGTCTGGTCGAATAATCTGGTCGTTTTTCCGCGATGGCCTTTTCAAACGAATCAATTGTTTTTGGTAGAGGTCCCCATTGATCGTCTGACCCGATTTCAATAGCTCATAACAGAGCACACCCTTGTGGTCCCACCAAATACATAGCATAACCTTGGCACCATGGATATTCGGCTTTGCCGTGGATCTCGATGGTTAGCCGGGCTTCACATACGATCTCTAGCGCTTTGGGTTATCATAATGAATCCATTTTCCATCGCCAGTGACAATCCCATGCAAAAATGTCTTCTTTTGGTGGCGTTGAAACAACATTTCCGACATGCAGAATCGATGTTCGCCGTTTCTTGGCTTCATTCATAAGGCACCCGATTTCCAAGCTTCCGGATGAATCCTAATGATTTTAATCGTCTGGAAACGGTTGATTGATCAACTCCTAATACTTTTGCAAGTTCTTCTTGTATCTGGCATGCATCTGCGTCGAGCAATGCCTCCAATTCTTCGTCTTGAATTTTTTTTGGCTGTCCGAATCGTTCTCCGTCGTCTGCAAATCACTTTTGGCACATTCGTTAGGCTAACGCATGGTCACCATAAACGTCCAGTAAAATACGATGGCTTTCGGTAGCACTTTTCTTCATGTTAAAGTAATGAAGAAGAACTCCCCGCAAAAACACTTTATCTGGTACAAATTTCGACATTTTCAAATGAATGAAACAAATTGTTGTTCACGCTAAAACAAATGACATCTACTGAAAACGATAGCTCGGAGAGGTCCTTCCCAATTCAGTTTACATAGCCATATAAGTCTTCTAGGGATAAGTATTCAAGACTGAGTGGCAGCACCCTTTAATACTGTCACGAAGAGGTGGTGTATGTTGATCCTCTTTTTGCTGGTATTTTCCAAGAAGGGACCTGTGGAAAAAATTTCGATTGGATTTCGAGATCTAAAGTCACACTGAAAAGGTCCAGTTAGTTTGTTGACGGTAGGCTTTAGTCTTGCACATAATACGCTTGATAGGAGGCTTATCCCACGATGATTTTAGCAGACAATGGGAAACCCTTTCTAATGGATTGGGCAGAGCACACTTAAATTCCAATCTTCGGGCATGCTTTTGTTCGCCCATATTTTGCAAAGTAGCTGATGCATGCACCTTGTCAGCTCTTCACTGCCATGCTTGAATAGCTCCGCCGGTAGGTCGTCAGCTCCGGTCGCTTTGTTACTTTTCAAGTGGCCAATTGCTATCCAAACCTCTTCATATTCGGATAAAGAAACAACTATTCCAATGTCATTGATTGGGAAGTCGGGTCCCCCATCTCTTAGTGTTCTATTTTCCCAGCCATTCTGGTTCGAATTTAGCTGTAGAAGTTCGAATTGCATTAATGAACTAGTATTTAACTGGTATGTAGCTGATGTGTAATGTGATAACTAAGATCAGGTATTGTCGTGTTAACAAATACCTTTTGTTAATACAAAAAAACAGCGGGAAGATTAACTAATAACAGCAGCATTCAAGTTCACAACTCGTATCTTTACCCAAAGTTTGCCTATGGGGATATCCTTTTCTCCCAATATGTACAACTATTTTTCTGTTAACTTTTCTCTCACTCCTTGTCGCATACGCAACTAATTCCTCTTTAAGCTACTTTCTGTGACGTTTCGTTAATATCAACTACTGCGAACCCGTGCTCGACTGGTTACTAAATAAAATATCTTATGTAAATTGTTATATAATATGTAGGTATGTTGCTACAACTTTATGAATAAATCTATAAATATGCTTAACTTTACAACATTACAGATGTGTATGTATGCAAGCATGTAAACACATACATGGCCCGTGTGTTAAAATATATTAAAATATTCATATAAAAGTTCATACCAGTTTATTTTTGTTGTTTTATGTTGACATATGGATTTGTTAATCTGCTGTGGGTTGAAGAGAATAATTAATAATATTGAATGTGTGTTAAAAAATATTTTAAACTTTCATATATGTAAAAATAGCTTGATAATATATTATATCAAATGTATTTGGGACTGTTTTTAATTATTTTTTTTTTAATTTTAAAAATTTTTTTTTTACTTTGTGGAATGCGTTATTTCCTTACTGAACCAACAGAGCAGCTGTTTTGTGGTTGATATTAATATTTAAATTAATCATCGATTTTTTTATGCTTTTTCTGTTCAAATTTTATCATAAAGTTTTGTACTTTTCTGAATTAGAGGAAATTAAAATTTTAGATTTCTTAACTTCAATACGAAAAGTGTGCCATGTCGTATGAACGACATTTACTCAAGAGAAGAAAAAAATTATATTTAAATATAAAAAGGGAGGGCTTGTGGTCGAAACATTAAATTTTTCTATTTTAACGGTTTTGGCAATTTACTCGACAATGAATGGTGTGCGACCAGTTTCAACATTCAGATTCAGCGGGTCGAAAAACATATGACAAATTATAGGAAAACTCCGCCGATAATCGTTTCAGCTGTTTTAGAATATATACCTATATATATTATACATATGTCTAACATAAATATCCTTTGCTAAATGACAACACTATTCACAAAGACCAGACGTCTGTATTATTTTGTACTAAACATTTCAATTTCGTCATTAAATTACATGCTCTCTCGTACGAAATGAGCCACAGAGGTGCGCTCACTTCGTGGTATGAGAACCACTTACAAACAAATTAACTTTTTCAACCATCAAAAGCAACAGCAAAGCGAAAATAGCTAAGCTTTTTTAATAAACACCAAAACATCGAAGAACGAACGCCAGATGTGCGCGAGAGAGAGAGAGCGAGAGAGTGAGCGAGGGAAAAAGAAACGACAACACAAAATACCAACAGACCACACAAGCAGATTAAATAGCTACAGTCGGCGGTGTCTCTAATTGGATATTCTAGGTAGTCAAAGTCACCCAGTCAGATTACAAACAACTGATGCCAATATTAAATAGACGCAGGATAAAAGTTTGTAAGACAACGGAAAAAAACACAAAAAAAAAACAAAACAAAAAAAAAAAACGAAGCGTACACTGAGAGTTGATTTAAATGGTGATGTAAACGATTTTGATGAGACAAGCGGCTGCTGTGTGTGATGACGACGCAAAATATGCTAGCGCGGATAATGATGAAAATGTTTATGATGCACATGATGCTTATGGTGTTGATGTTGTTGATGTTGTAGCGACTAATGATAACAATGCTTGTGGTGTCAAACTGTTACTGACAATGATGCGGCATTTATATACTATATATACTTATATTATATGCGTGTTTTCTGCTTTAATTAAGGCCTTTTCATAGTCAAGTCTTACAAACTACAAACTATGGACACCAAAATAAATGAAATAAAACAAAAAAGGAAAGAAAAATAAAAAAAAAAATCTCAAACAAAATTAAAACAAAAGTAAAGCATGTAGACAATGAAAAAAAGTAGAAGAAATGCCTGAAAAGATTTAGCCTACTGCGCACATTTACATCCTTCCTGTTTCCCTGCCTGCCTCCCTCCCTGCCTGCCTTCCTTCCTTCCGGACAGCGTGTGTTGTTATAATGGTAGGCAGCAGCGTCATCTGCGCGCCCGCAGCGTGTGTAAGCAAACGAAGTGTATTTTAATTAACACATGAGTTATACCGTTATTTCCAACTGTGATTCTTCTTCTTCTTCTTATGTCTAACGCTTATATATGTTTCTTATACATATGTAAAGGCTTATCCAGTTCGTGATTTCAAAAGTACAAGGCTTTATTTTGTCATATGTCAAACTTAACTGTCAAACCAAACATGTTTTGTTTTTTAGCTAAAATTCTGACATTTAAGAAAAGAATGACTTTATAAATACACAACGCCTTGGAGCTGATAAAAGCTACACAAAAATAGTGATTCAAATGTAGTCACGGGCTTTAGACCGAGATTATGGTGCAGCTAACCGACCAACTACTCTAGCGATTGGTGTGATTTTAAAGGCATTTAAAGAGACTGTATCGGCTACAGATAATGTAAGACTTGTGCATCGTCGTTATGCGCGTTCCACCTCAAATATCACTACTGCAAATGAAAGTGTGGCCGCAGACCAGAGGGTGCATATTTCGCGACGTTCTCAAGAGCTCCGACTTTCTAACGACACTCTGTGGCGTATTTTGCACCTGCTTTTATACCAACATCCTTGTAAAGTCCAGCTCATATAGCAACTGAAGCCAACTGACTATTCTCAACGCCGTACAGGCCGCACAGTAAAAATTTCGCTCGGTTTTTATCTAAGAGATGGCGTTATTGCCCATAGTACTAGTGTTACGTGTCGCATCATATCATACTATACGGCGCTGAAAACGTGTTTATTCGAGCTAAAAGTGTGTCTTTGACAGTTTTTCGATTGATTGACTCAGCAAGTTGTGAGCGCTCGTCAAAGATGGACACCAGCAAAGAGAAAATTCGCTAAATTTTACAATTTTCCTTCGATCAAGGCGAAAAGGCAGCCAAAGCGGTTGAAAAAATTAATTTAGTTTATGGGCCCAATACTGTAAACGAACGTTTAGCACAAAACTTGTTTGCTAGGTTCCGTTCCGGTAATTTCGATGTGGAAGATGCACCACGCGTCGGGAGGACTGTCGTCGAAAATTGCGATAAAATCATAGAAATAGTGAAAACAGACCGTCACGTGAGCACTTATTTAATTGCTGAGGAACTAAATATAAGCCAGAAAACCGTTTGGAACCATTTGCATGAAAAAACAAAAACCGAACGAACTTTTTACTTTACCTAATATGTGCCAAAAAGTGGTCGAAAATTAGCTCAGAGGAATCGAAGTTTGCAAAAATTTTCGAGGCGGTCATTTTAATGATGTACTGTTTCATACATGAGGTTTTTGCAAAATAGCCAGATTCAAAATTTTTATAATAGAAAAAGAAATTAAATGAATTTTTTTCCACTTTTGTTGTAATTTTTTTACTATTTCTAAAAAAATATATGGTCTGAGACAGTTCCATAAAGCTTTAATGAATTTTATTTAAGTTTATTTTCGAAACCGCTAAATGGCTAACCCTGTGCATGTACAACCAGATAATTACGCATTCACTGTATAATAAACATAACATGCATATGTACTCGTATATGTATGGTATGTATCTATATATGTATGTTAGCCCTAGCTCAAACATCCGTATACAAATATGAGAATAAATGCGAAATCCTCTCAAATCTTATTGGATTTTTATTGCTGTTTACACCGCAAACACATGTCTAATTGTATGTATGAATATGACATTGGATTGCCTTCTACCATGAAGTGGGCTCAGCATGTGTGCCATGCAAATTTGTGCTTATAATTAATGCTGTTAATTCCATGTAGGAGGAGCACGGCTGCGGGGAATGAGATATTGTTGAGCTGCGCAAAAAGAAAATATTAATTGAAGTATTCAAGGGAAATTAATACGGATTCATAATCACTTCCAACTTCTGCATGAATGAATTAAAAATAGATTACCGAGTGGGCGCCAATTTCTATTACGCGGAACTAGACTTTAGGCGACTCTACAAGCTATCAGCCGAAAAGTCTTTGCAGTTAGAAAAGGTGCAATGCTGGCCAAGCGACAATTAAAACAATAACCTCACATGAAATTTCCTCAAAAAAATGTCCTTAAAATCAGAAACACGTTGGATGTGGGCGCATCAGAAAATCGGTTGCATTTATAGTGGATTCCAGGCCACAAGGAGATTCCAGGAAATAAAAAAAATGATGAGATTGCGAAAAGTGCCATCCAACTGGCTATCGAACCAGTACAGCAAATACTCAAATGGCTAAAAACCGATACATATTGAAAATTTCTAAAAGGCTGACAAACGATTCAGGGGGAGTTTAGATGCCTGAATGACATATAGGATTGGTCTCGAAAGGATTGCAATGTGTTGGAAGTGTAGGGAAAATGAGTGAAAGTGAGTAAGACACTGGAACACTTCCTCTGCCACTATCCGGCATTATCTAGAACTCTTTTTAGATATCCAGGAGATTTTCAGTTTAAAGAACTAAATGTTTTATCAAAATTAGAAATCAAGGCTCTCTTCAACTTCAACTCGAACTAATGTTGGGGAGACAACTTTATAGCCAAAACTCGGAGTATATTTCTGACACAAAGTTAAAGCACATAAAAATCCTTCAGCCATTTTAAGGTGGTCTAAACTAAGTTTTAGGTCTTTCCGTATATTGGAAAAACATCAATACGATTTCAACTTGCTATACAAAGAGAAATAGTTTTCAATGTTTTGCCTTTACGAAAATACCTCAGCATTTCGATTTAACGTATGATGAAAGACCACTTTATTCATATAATTTCCGGGACTGACGCTCAATCTGTTCTGACTGTTTCTATATATCCTCGTTTCTGCGGTCATATACATTCTAAGGCTACTTTAATTTCATGTTTCAAGCCGAAACTTGTCTCCCTTCTAAAAACAGTTTGACGGATTCAATTCGAAAGATCGAGGCAACCAGTTGACTTTGCCGTTTCGGCTAATTATGTGATTATCATACTAAGTGCGCAAGACATCGATCGTAACATTAGCTGTGAAGCATATAGCGCCATCCTGTTGAAATCCATCATTTTTCAATCATTTGTAAAGTAATAATCTCTGAGCATCGGATGATTCTTGCTGATAACAGCTTCTTCCTCGCTCTCGAAGAAGAACAAACCAATTATGCCGCCCGTCATTATGCTGCATCAAACTGTCAAGCCGGCTTTTACATGTTGGTTTTCTGAATCCAAAGTAATACTCATATTCTATGAAGCAATCGTCAGTCCATTGAACTACGCACCATCGCAGCAGATGGTCATGCGGCTTCAATTCTTGGGCGAATTGGCTTATGTAGCCTTCATATTATTATATATTATAGTTTATAGAAAATACCGCGCAAAAAACTTGCAACTATTTCCATAAAAAAAACTTGGACAACTGATTTGTACAGGCCTCTCTTGAGGTCAGTTTTCCACCTGTCAAATCAATCGCTACAAAAAGAAACAAAATAGAAGAGCTAATCACTTGATGCGAAGCTCTGACTATAAGATGTATGCATAAGAACCTCCCAACCAAGCTCTCGGAGATTCTAGCGAGTCACTATCAAAGTGTGAGGTCTGGCGTTGTCCTAATGAAACACAATTCCTATCTTGTTGGTCAAAGGTGGTTGCTTTTGGATAAGTGCTTCCTTCAAAAGGTCCAGTTGCTGACAGTACAGGCCCGAATTAAGTGTTCGGCCATAAGAAATCGGCTCATAGTGTATGACTTCTTGCTTATCTCCTTAAACACACAACAAAACATACATAACTATGATCCTGAATCCTGGCTTGGAGGCCATTTTTGCCGGCGATGTTGCTGTAAGTGATCCACTTTTCATCAGCAGTCACCAACCGCTTCAGAAATGGGTCGTATTTGTTAAGATTCCGCAACCGATTTTCATCTGTCTGTTCGATCCATGAGGATTTTTCGGCTTCTTTGTGCATTTAGCCCTTTTCAAGTTGCTCGCAGCTGATTCATATGCAAGGTATAGGCCCCAGGCAATCGTAACAATGCTCATATGAAGGTCAAACAATACAAATTTCTTTACTTTATCGATATTTTCGACAATTGGCTTTCAATATAAAATAAAACCACCATGAACTTAGTAAGAATAAAAATATACTCTACATAAAAATTTTTGTTCATTAAAAATATATATATTTTTTGACATATTAAAAGTTTACATACCTACTTTTTAGGGATATATCGCTGCTGGCATACAAAATTAAACATTTATATGCAAATCATGCCTTTGATTAATGCACTACTAAGCAAAAATATATATTTTTTTTGATCACTCACACTTACACGTATATAAATTTACAACGCAACAGTTGTATTATTCATGTTTGTATGTTTATTGCCTACACAGCAACACCTTTACCTCACCATACATTGCTTTCGCTGTTATTTATGTAATCGCCTCTGAATCTCTTCTTTTTTTGTCTTTTTACCACATCTGGCTTAATGCTGCAGCACTAACTCGTTGCCACTTGACTATACTCCTAAAGTCTCTTTCTGCTTACTCTAAGAAGATATTTTTGCATGTATTATTGATAAGTAAGCCAGACATATACATTTATACCATACATATATGTATATATATATAAGTGTATAGATATGCAAGCATCTATATCCTTGTGGTTATATTGACTCTAAACATTTCTTTTACAAACGCCAAAGCCTCTGAACCTACTCTGCAGCAACATGCGTATATATAAAGTAAATATGTTCGCATGGCTAGTTGAAGATGAAGACAGAGAAAGGGACACTTGGTCGATAATAAATAGGCACTCAACAAATGACAATGCGAACGCAACAATCTACAACAAGAACAAAAATTGTTTTGCTTTTAGCATGAAATCCAGCGAACCCCCAACGGCGCACAGGCAGACAGGCAGACAGGCCAGCAAGAAAAGAGGCAAGCTGGGCGCAACTAAAAGAATGTATAAAGCACAAAATGTCTATATAAACGTAATAACAAAACGAAGAAAAAAGATGCATATAAAGTAATTTCAAATTGAATTTATAAATAAATAAGAGCCTTCAGAACTGTGACAAATGACACTGAAGTTGAATTATCAAATTAACATGAATAATGCATATAAATTACTCATGGCTGGTGATTGGGGTGGCTCAAAATAGTTGATTGTTGGCGTTAAGCTTTTGAAAAAAAGGTTTTGATTTTACTTTTTTGAAACAGGCTAATCTAATATTTGCACATTTTTGTACATATTTATGGAAATCTCAGTATAAATTTGAACAACGGCGATGAAACAGTATTTACTCGCTTTTATAAATAAAGCTAAAATAAAATAAATATAAATATGTTTTTTTAGAAAATAAGCTTAAAATATTCTAAACCTTATGCCATTCTTCAGAAAGAAACAAAAAAAAATTATTTGATAAATTTCCTTTGCATATTTTGTTGCTCATACGCCATGGCTGTCTTCAGTTAGCTAAATACTCGTATATACTTGAAGTTTCGAATATATCCACGCATGGCCACTTAATAAACAAGGTCAGCAGAGTGTTTGGTAAACAATGGTCCACTCAGTTAACTTAATTTTTTATTTAAATTAATTTTTTTGTAATTTTTTGGATATTAGTACGACTTTTTGCTATTTGTGTTATATCAGGTTCCTTTAATTTTTAATTACGTTACTTAATACAGTGTCCCGTATATACATAAACTTTTGTTTAGCAGCGTTATCCGTTTAAGGCTTATATACACTCTTAATCACATATATATACGAGGGGATTAACAAAAGTTCGATAAGTTGACCAGAAGAAAGAGAAAAATATTATTTTTATATTTATTAGTAATCTTTGTCTTTTTTTATCTTCTCTACATAATCCTCATTGATTTCAATGCATTTTTCAAGCAAATAATTGCAAAGGATTTGGTATTTTTTGATTTAACAAAAACAAATTGAAAGTCACCAACTGGCCGAACTTTTGTTAATCTCCTCGTACATACAAATGTGCACACATTTAGGTAAATATTTATTTTTATTTGCAAACTCACCACGCATAGTATTAAAAGACACAAATCTTTATATCTATCCTATGTGTATATGTAAATGTGATTGTACATACATATTATATATAAATACATATATGTTTGTGCGTGCATATATTCATATGTAGTTAAGCATAAAAGCTTACAACACGTAATCCATGTACTACCTTTCTTAAAAGTTTTCAACTTTTCTATGAGCTCCCGGAAATGTAAACAAAACTCATTCGCCGCACATTCTCTTCTGTGCACTCACCGCACGTGCACTCATGCGAGAGACGATAAATTGTCGATGGTAAAAATGTCACGTTCAATGAACATAAGTAAATTTGTTTTAGAGTTTTGTTGCTGTGTTTTTCTCAATTTCTCTGTTTTCTTGCTCTGTGTTTTTTTTTTCATTCTTCATGACAAAGCTTCTTAAATACCTTACTTACACAGTACACTTCTCTTCACTTCTTCAATATACAATACTTTCGCGCAATTCTTATGCATTTCCGCGATTTTGTAGAGAAGTGAAAGTGGAGAATTGAAATACTTAAACGATTTTTTTATATTTGTAGATATGTATATGCTTATTTGTATGTATGCATACGACGGGCAACCTCACAAGTGCGCTACTAACATTTTAGCGTAATAAATTCACAACAAGTTATACGAGTATATGTATGTAAACCATCCAGATACCTGGCGAAACCTGGTCTCTATTCTGCCATGTTCTCCTCTGGGCGGCAATTTCCAATATGCACTCTTTCCTCTCTTAGTGAGCTTAGGGTTATGGTTCGAAAGGTCTAATTTTGGAACCATATTCTAAGAGTGCCTCAACTTGAAAGACGAGTGCCAGACGTGACACGTTAAAAGCGTTTTCTTACATTGAACGTAGAGAAACCCCCATCCTTCTGCGAGTTTCAATTTTACCCTCGAAAGTCTCGCACAGAGTATCCAATTAATCCATTGGATGGTAGAATGATGGATTAAAAAGGTTCATACTACTATTGGAGATTTTTCACGTCTCTCCAAACATCTCTATTTTCTCCAAAATCGCTAATTTTAATGCGTTGTTGAGAATACCGCATTTTGATCAAGGTTTTGCGATACGCAAAGGACACTTTGGCTCGATTAATCCTTGGTTAATCAACTGTATCATACTACCACTCCACGGTAGGCTATATTCTTCGAGCTTTGAGAAAGCAGTATGTATAACTTTACAGTGGCATTGAGTAAAAGTTTTTGAGAACGTTTTTCAGTCGTCAGGCGAGGCAGTCAGTCGCCCATCCAATAAAGTCGCGAATGAGTGTTTTAGGGAACTACAGAAATAGTGGAGTATCCCAAAGTTTTACTCATCTCTACCTGCTTACCATTCCACTAGGTTGTACCTGCTTATTTGGGCTACAACTGCTTTGAAGTCCTTTTGAGATCAACCGCATAAGGAGGAGTTGGATGTGATTTCTGTCGGTTATTGTTTAAACTTCTTTAGCTTTTTATTGGGTGTATGCATTAATTCGTGGGGTTTTCAAAGAGAGGGTTCTACTAGTATTATTTCGCGTCGTTTTCACTAGATGTCATTTGTTTTAGCGTGAACAACAATTTGTTTCATTCATTTGAAAATGTCGAAATTTGTACCAGATAAAGTATTTTTGCGGGGAGTTCTTCTTCATTACTTTAACATGAAGAAAAGTGCTACCGAAAGCCATTTTATTTTACTGGACGCTTATGGTGGCCTTGCTTTAGCCGAACGAACATGCCAAAAGTGGTTTGCACGGTTTAAAAGTAGTAATTTCGACTTAGACGACGGAGAACGACCCGGACAGCCAAAAAAAATTCAAGACGAAGAATTGGAGACGTTGCTTGACGCAGATGTATGCCAGACGCAAGAAGAACTTGCAAAAGTAATAGAAGTTGTTCAAGCAACCGTTTCTAGACGATTAAAATCATTAGGATTCATCCAGAAGCTTGGAAATTGGGTGCCTTATGAATTAAAGGCAAAGAGACGTCGAATGTAGATTCTGCATGTCGGAAATGTTGCTTCAACGCCACCAAAAGGAGTCATTTTTGCTTCGGATTGTCACTGGTGATGAAAAATGGATCCATTATGATAACCCAAGGCGCAAGAGAGCGTATGTGAAGCCTGGCCAACCATCGACATCCACGGCAAAGCCGAATATCCATGGTGCCACACCACAAGGGTGTGCTCTATTATGAGCTATTGAAATCGAGTCAGACTATCAATGGGGACCTCTGCAGAAAACAATTGATTCGTTTGAAAAAGGCCAACGCGGAAAAACGACCAGAATATGCGACCAGACACGAATCAATAATTTTTCATCATGACCACGCTCGGCCACATGTTGCAAGGCCAGTTAAAAACTATTTAGAAAACTGTGGGTGGGAAGTTCTACCTCACCCGCCTTATAGCCCAGACATAGCACCTTCCGATTACCACTTGTTCAGATCAACGCAGAATGCCCTCACCGGAGTACGCTTCACTTCAGGACAGGGTATCAGAAATTGGCTCGATTCTTTCTTGTCCTCCAAGCCGGAGAAGTCCTTTTGGGATGGGATCCACAAACTGCAAGAAAGATGGGCAAACATCGTAGCTTCCGATGGGCATTACTTTGAACAAATGTAATACAAATACAAATGTATAACAATTTTTTCACAATAAAGTCTTAATTTTCGAAAAAACCGCATGAATACATACACCCAATATAATCTACAATGCTTTCTGCACGAGTTCATGGACCAAGACTGAATAAAGTACATAATTGTAATTTCAAAGCGGAGCAACGGCTTCTAAAATTCCAGCCTCAACTCATTTCTTTTACAAAATCTTTGAAGAGCTGCTCGAAAGGATATATGCATCAGACACACCAAAAGAGACACCTCTCAAGTTAGACTTTTATCTACTTTGCTGTAGTGTCTTACAGTAAACACGCTGATTCGGAAAACGTTCAACATATATTGTGTTGTGGTGGTATAAACTGATGACATTGCGGTAACAGCGACAAAGAAGTACTTCAAAGAGATGGAGTAAGGCTATAACTGTACTTTACACCTACAAAGCGACCCTTGATAAGAGCTCAGCAAAAACCAAATATTGTACATCGGATATAATTAAACCTATACTATCTTACAGAGCTGTTCCGCTTCATATAATTGTCCCATACGAATTAAGATTCCGCTAATTATATTTACTCAACACCCTGCCAATGCACCTTGGCTTTCCTCATAACACTTCACACCGCCACTGGCGACCTTAGCAATCAATTTGAGTTCGAAAATTCCGCAAATATTTATAACTGTTTTTTTCTTCCTGTTAATGGCTTGCAAGAGGTTCAATTGACTTACTCACTTCTCCTGCTCACATTCCGCACTCCCATACCAATGCAACTCATTCTACAAATTTCAGTGTAATAGAATCGCTCGTTGCCTGGACAACGTAAGTAAGAGCCAATCAATTGACCTCCTTCTTTTTCTTCTTCTAGTTTTAATTTCGTGCACTAACGCAATGCAAACAATGCTGCTGATTGTGTGAAATGATCAAAAGGTAGAGAGAAAGCAAGGCAACGAACAGTTGCTGTTGTTGTAGTGATTTTGCTTGGCAGCGCACTTTTGTGTGTCACAAGTGAAAGGAAATGGCGTAGGTGAACCATTTACTAAATGCTCAAATTTATTTTTGTTTACTCAGTAAATGAACCGTTACTTCTCACATATACTAGTACATGTATACTGTAAAGAATTAAAAACTTGGATTTGCTTTTAATTTATTTCGCACAAATAAAAGTGGGTTATGTGTTGCCTTGCGGGTGTCAAATAATTATTTTTAACTAATATTTCTTAAAACCATCAAAACATGACTTGACAAAAATTATTACATTTCACTCCCAAAAGAAGAAAAAATATTATTTTTATTATATTTTTGCTTGTAACTTCTAATCAATATGCAAGGTCATTAAAACAGTAAACAAATTCAATGACACTTGAAGGCATACATAGATATGCATGAATGCCCTTCAGAATGCCCTTAACTCACCTCCATTATGTTCAATTTTCTCTAAAATTGCGTATTTTCACTTGGGACTAAGCGAATTTACACAAAATTCAATTGACATAAACATTAGATTTTGCAAAGATGCATTCCAAAAATTATTTTCCAAAAATAAAATACCATATATGAAATAACATCAGTGCAAGGGAAATACAATTATTTTATTTTATTTTATTTTATTTTATTTTATTTTATTTTATTTTATTTTATTTTATTTTATTTTATTTTATTTTATTTTATTTTTATTTTATTTTTATTTTATTTTATTTTATTTTATTTTATTTTATTTTATTTTATTTTATTTTATTTTATTTTATTTTATTTTATTTTATTTTATTTTATTTTATTTTATTTTATTTTATTTTATTTTATTTTATTTTATTTTATTTTATTTTATTTTATTTTATTTTATTTTATTTTATTTTATTTTATTTTATTTTATTTTATTTTATTTTATTTTATTTTATTTTATTTTATTTTATTTTATTTTATTTTATTTTATTTTATTTTATTTTATTTTATTTTATTTTATTTTATTTTATTTTATTTTATTTTATTTTATTTTATTTTATTTTATTTTATTTTATTTTATTTTATTTTATTTTATTTTATTTTATTTTATTTTATTTTATTTTATTTTATTTTATTTTATTTTATTTTATTTTATTTTATTTTATTTTATTTTATTTTATTTTATTTTATTTTATTTTATTTTATTTTATTTTATTTTATTTTATTTTATTTTATTTTATTTTATTTTATTTTATTTTATTTTATTTTATTTTATTTTATTTTATTTTATTTTATTTTATTTTATTTTATTTTATTTTATTTTATTTTATTTTATTTTATTTTATTTTATTTTATTTTATTTTATTTTATTTTATTTTATTTTATTTTATTTTATTTTATTTTATTTTATTTTATTTTATTTTATTTTATTTTATTTTATTTTATTTTCTATTTCAGATCTATCTCCTTTCGGTTTCAAAAAGAAGAATCTTTCATCTTCTCCATTCACGTTCTGTATTTTATTTAAAGTATTAATCGCAAGTCCATCTCATCAACTGAGAACTGTTTGTGTCTTTTTCGGCAGTCACTCCATCAAGAATGTCATCACTTGAGACATTGTCTCTTTCCCAAGTGGGTCTTTGACAAGTACTGCCATTGCAGTTAAACATATGCATATATGTATGTGTGTGTGTGCTCATTCACAATTTTGTTCATAAAAATGCAATTTTATGCCAAACGCGGAAAATGTCAGCCAAGTTTTCGGCGCCAACCACACATGCACACACACCTGCACAGCAATATATGCACATATATTGTCTGAAAAGTCTGAAAAAATGCTTACAAAACATTTTATGCACTTGCCACCGCTTTTAAATTCAACATCCTGACGGAAAAGGAGGGCAAAAATAAAAATAAAAAAATGTGAAAGAAAGTAAAAATTGTAACTAAAACGCAGAGCAACGAAATACCACCCCCTGCTGATATGCTGCCTGTTCATATACGCCGCACTATGTGTGCAAGTTTTGTTGTTGTTTTTTTTTCTACATTTATTATCCCTTTTTTTGTTTTTTTTTTTTTTTTTGGTGGCACTATATTAAATTTCCACGAGTCTAACACACTTAGTTACATACATATATACTTGCATACAAATGTAAGGTTTGTAATTTATTTTATTTTTTACATACATATATTCACTTACATTCTTTTTATATATACGAGTGACGATATATTTTTTCTGTTGTAGAAAAAACTTACTTTTGCCCAAGGACATTTCTGCATTCTACTTGCATACACTAATTTCTTCTTTCTCTTCCCCCTATACGTGTCTAAAATGCTGATTTTAGTTTTTCAGTTATTTTATTTCTCACATTTTGTACGCGCTTAGTTGCTGTCTGTGTGCAGGTATACTAAACTAGTATGTATTTTAGTGCCAAGTAGAGGGTGTCTATTGGGGTGAGTGGTATTTGGAATATAGCCTTGTTGGTTAAAAAGATAGTAATAATAAAAATTAAAAAATTGTAAAAATAAAAAATTAAAAATGTAAAATTGCAAAATAGTAATAGGTATTTAAAAAATATTACTTAATATTTTAATATTAATAATGTTTTAGTTAAACATTGCGTATACGTAACATTCTAATAAATTGCTTATTTCCCACACCCTCTTTTTTATATTAAAAAAAATTTTAATTAGAATATTTTTTTATTTAAAAAATACACATTTTTTAAAAGAAATCAAATTTTCCAGAATTAATTCGTAAAAAACATAATTTAACTTTGCTATGGCGATGTCATCTATCAGTAGTCATTCACAGAGAACAGTACCCATGACAGGATCATTTCAAACTTAAAAAAAATTTAAATTAATACCATATATTAAAAAATAGAAAAAGCCAAATTAGTATTCCCGCCAGCAAGTACAAATTTTATTTACTTATTGCGATTTAAAAACGTTTTTTGCCCAAAATTTAGAAGGATTATTAGCATAATTTTTCGATATAATTACACACTCAGTTTACTGCCCTTTCTCTCGTTTTCAGTAAGAAAAATATTTTTAAGAAAAACTATTTGGAAAAAAGTCTCCAACAGTTTTGCAGAAAATCAAGATTTTGAAAAATTTCTAAATAATAAAAAAATTTTGGACAAATTTTGCAATGAATAAAAATTTTTCAAATAATAAATTAAAAGTTTGGAAAACATTTTTAAAAATAAAATTAAAATTAGTTAAAAAATAAAAAAAATAAAATATTTGTTGGTAAATTCTTCGCAAAAAAAAACAACTACATCGCGTCAAGTTTACAGCTACAGAATATCTGAGCACTTGATTGTGGATATGTAGGTAAAAGGAAAAAAGTGAAAAACAACAATATGTGAAAGCGGCACACATGTAGCTTAATGGGATAACCATTGGCTCGTGCTGTGGCCATCCCAAGTTCGAATTCCATTCGAACAAAAGGTGTCTGGAAAAAGAAGTCTGACGAGGAAACGTGGTGGTTTCCGAAATAGCAGCTATAACTTCTACCGTCCAAAACTATTGTTGTCATTTTTTCACTATTTCCAAAAATATATGGTCTGAAACAGTTCCATTTAAATGAAAACCCATAAAAAAAATAAAATTTCTGAATTAAATACAAATTTTCGATTAAGCCCAAAATTTTTGGAAAAAATTAAATTTCAGAAAAAATAATAAAAATTTGGAAAAAAAAACTTATTTTTCGGAAAAGTATAAAAAAAAATAATATAAAAAAATTTTTAAATCTAAAATTTTTAGAAAAAAATTTTAAAACAAAAAAATTAATAAACTTTAAAACATATGGATGGGGTCATGTGCAGAAGTTCACGCAAGTGAGGAAAGTTTTTGACTGCCATTCACCTGGAAGTGGCCAGAAACGATTCTTTTGCATATGGTTCAAGCAGCTCACGACTTTCGGTCTTAGACCAGATATCGCCTGGGTATCCAACAAACATACGTGTGAGTGTGAACTAAGGTGAGAAATGGAATCTCATGCGGTTGGGTGTAGGGTTTGGGATCCCCACCACATGAGAAAGAAAATCCAAAGAAATACCAAAATATGCCTCGGTTGAGAGAATACTCTATTAAGGATTATGATTTTAGGGCATGGATATGGAATATTAGGTCCCTTAATTGAGAAGGTGCTGCTGCCCAGCTGGTTGATGTCCTTATAAAATAAAAGATAGACGGGACAAGGACGAAAGAAGGGTGGTCCTTGTCAGCAATTTTTTTGAAGGAGAAAGAACCTCTTACGGTAAACGAAATTTCCAAACAATAATGTACTATATTTAAGCTTCAAAAAATAAACTTTTAATATCAAAAAGTATCAAAAATTTCCCAATGTTGTGATGAGTTTTCTGAAGCGGCTACAATCTGAACTCGTGGAATGGTGCCGGTGATGGTAGTCGTGCGATGGATTTAAAACAGTCAAAACATTTTTTTTTGTAATTTATATGAGTGTCTCTTCTACATGAACTTAAATTCGTGAGAAGTTGGAAAATCCCAAATTTTTTTTTTTTTTTGAGGTTTGAAAAAAGAAAATTCCCTTCAAATTGGAAAAAAATAGTTTAAAAAATACTTTTGTCCAAATTTTTTAGTTTAAGGTCAGGTTCCTCCACAAAACGTGTTTTTTTCAAAAAAAATTTTGTTTATTTAAAAAAAAATTTTTTGTACAACACAATGAAGCATTTTCACCATAAAAAAAATGGCGGGCTTTTTAATATTTTTACCCTTTTTTAATTGGGTTGTAGTTCCGACCATAGAGAGACATTTTAGGAGTAAAACGTCATTCTAAATGGGAGTTTCTCCCTGTTGAAAAACGTGGTTTCGAGGAAATGCGATTAAAGTATTTGTTGGACCGGATTTACCAGTTGACGCGCTCCGCTCTCCAATCTTCTGTACTTACTTATTCGTCTTGCAAACCTTCGGGACTAATTCTATATTATTTCTAAGAGTATTTTCTAGCAATTTACAGGAAAAAAACTGTTTTTTTTTAATATTTTTAGAGGAACCTGTCCTTAAATAGAAGATAACTTAATACTGAAGTTAGCTCACTTTGGTTTTTTTCGATCGGACATCCATATATTCTTTATGATATCACCGGCACAGTTTTCGAAGACTTCTAAAAATGAAAACTCGAGAAAATACGTCTCAAAAATCTGCTCGGGCATTCGAACCTGCACGACGTTTGGCCACTAAAACTGCTCTAGCTTCTAAAGTATGTCGAATTGGCCACTGATATTTGAAGACATATTCTTGTATAGTTTTGGAATATATTTAAGAAAAGAATTATTATTCACTTACATAACACTTCCTCAAGCAGACGGTATACTGCATAATTTTTTTTTTATATTTTTGTAATATTAATTTTTCAAATATTTCCACTCTAACGCTAAACCCTGTCACATATAGCAAACTGCTGACTCAGCGTATGAGCTAAATGCTTGCGTGTCAAAATCATATGTGTTTACTTCTCATGTCAAACGAAACGTAAATAAACTGATGTAAATTTATGACTCAAATTTTATGCTAAAAATTTTAAGTATAAGTACTCAAAAGCGAACAGTAAATGGGGCAATAAGTGCAAGCAAGCGTTGGAATAAATTTTATAAATTGCAAATGTTACTTAGTTATAATTCTTTGTATGTATGGTATATACATAAGTATACCTATATGGCATAAAAGTATTATAATAAATTTAAAATGTTTATTCGACATATGTAGGTATATGTTTGAATGTGCCTTTTTAATATATTTAGCTTTGCATTTGAAAATGTGAAACATTAAAAAAATATAAAATATTCGAAAATAAAAAAAAAACGAATTTCCCACTCAACTTGGGAATTCAAAGTGCATAGGACTTATCTCCACCGCTTGCCACTAGTCAATAGTATAAATCGCTCTCTCTCTCTCGCTCTCTCTCCCTCTCACACTGCGCATTTTGTTACTCTCTTGCGTCACTTATCTTCTTCTTAAACGCGCCATATTTCAAGCAATTTTATTTTTATGCATATTTTGGTAACACCCGAACACACTCAACCAGCCATTTGCCGCCTAAATGCCGGCGTGCGGCGAAGTGGTGTGTCGTTGCGCGGCTGTGGTGAATTGTTCACAAAATTGTGCATTCGCTTGTAGTGCAGCATGATAAATGCTTTTGCATTTTTTATTTTGTTCTTTAATATACATACGTAAATGTTTATTGTACACGTATGTATGAGTTTTGTTGGCATTGGCGCCACCTCTGCCACCACTTCGATGCGATGAGCGTGAAGTGCAATATATTTTCGGTCGCCTGCACAGGGCGCAGTCAGTTGGTAAATTTGCAAATTTCCATCGCATGCAACATGTTTCCCTGTAGCTTTTTTTTTGTATTTTTTAATATTATTTTTTAGAAAATTTATTTAAAATGGTATTCACCTGATTTGAGCGAGGAGATGTTTATAATTTACTTTTTTTATTCATTAAATTTTGGCTAAATTGTAAAATAGTGGAAAAAGTAATAGCAGTCGTTCTCTTTGGAGAGATTCTAAGATTGATATGCACTTGTCGTATGCTTAGGACCACTTCAAATTAAGCTCTAAACTCTGCGGCTGCCACTCAAGGCAGCAGGAATAAATCTCCTACTCTATGATGACGATTTTTGGTAAGGAGGAATGGGCCAGATACCATACTCCGTAAGAGTGCATAAAAATTTAAATATATTGTTAAAAATCTATAATAGAGTGCGAGGAATTGCTTCCACACTTAACCGATTTATGCTAACCATCACGACACATGATATAGGCCGCAATCTACGCAGTCAGGTAAACTGTTAAACAAATCGAAAGTGCATACTCAAGATGACACATGTTGTTGTTGTAGCAGCTTGTTCGATCTCGTCTAGAAGCAGAAAAATTAGTCTATGTGATCGTTGTTAGCTAACGGGAGGTTGAGGCAACGTGCTGGTCTCGACGTGGTCCGACAAGAGAGAGAAAAAGAGAGAGAGAGGTATTAGCTAAGTTACTTTTAGTGCGGATTGGAGATGGTTAGTATCATAGGAGGATTCATTGCATACAGAACATATGGTACTTTAGGTATGAGAGGAATACGACTGCCTAGGTTTAATTTGATCTCAGTTGCGATAGTATTTCTAGAGTCCATCGAGGCAGCTCGAGCTCTACCTCTCGTGGCTATTGCAAGCAAGCCAATAGAAGTGTTGACGGAATCTCTGTTAATGGCATTTAGTGCTTGTAAGTATGCCGTCCTGTCCAATATTTCGTAATTTAAAATAAATAAAATAAAATTAAACAGAAATAAAATAAAATATAAATAAAATAAAATAAAATAAAATAAAATAAAATAAAATAAAATAAAATAAAATAAAATAAAATAAAATAAAATAAAATAAAATAAAATAAAATAAAATAAAATAAAATAAAATAAAATAAAATAAAATAAAATAAAATAAAATAAAATAAAATAAAATAAAATAAAATAAAATAAAATAAAATAAAATAAAATAAAATAAAATAAAATAAAATAAAATAAAATATAATAAAATAAAATAAAATAAAATAAAATAAAATAAAATAAAATAAAATAAAATAAAATAAAATAAAATAAAATAAAATTATTTAAAATAAAATAAAATAAAATGAAATAAAAATAAAATAAAATAATATAAAATAAAATAAAATAAAATAATTTAAAATAAAAGAAAATAAAATAAAATAAAATAAAATAAAATAAAATAAAATAAAATAAAATAAAATAAAATAAAATAAAATAAAATAAAACAAAATAAAATAAAATAAAATAAAATAAAATAAAATAAAATAAAATAAAATAAAATAAAATAAAATAAAATAAAATAAAATAAAATAAAATAAAATAAAATAAAATAAAATAAAATAAAATAAAATAAAATAAAATAAAATAAAATAAAATAAAATAAAATAAAATAAAATAAAATAAAATAAAATAAAATAAAATAAAATAAAATAAAATAAAATAAAATAAAATAAAATAAAATAAAATAAAATAAAATAAAATAAAATAAACTGAAATAAAATAAAATAAAATAGTAAAATAAAATAAATAAAATAAAATAAAATAAAATAAAATAAAATAAAATAAAATAAAATAAAATAAAATAAAATCAAATCAAATCAAGTAAACTAAAATAAAATTAAAGAAAATTAAATTGAATAAAATTAAATTAAATTTAATTAAATTATATAAAAAAACTAAATTTAAAATAAAATAAAATAAAATAGCTTAAAATACAATAAAATAAAAGGAAATAAATAAAATAAATTCAAATAAAATAAAATTCAGTTAAATAAAATAAAATAAAATAAAATAAAATAAAATAAAGTAAAATGAAATAAAATAAAATAAAATAAAATAAAATAAAATAAAATAAAATAAAATAAAATAAAATAAAATAAAATAAAATAAAATAAAATAAAATAAAATAAAATAAAATAAAATAAAATAAAATAAAATAAAATAAAATAAAATAAAATAAAATAAAATAAAATAAAATAAAAAAATAAAATAAAATAAAATGAAATAAAATAAGATAAATAAAATAAAATAAAATAAAATGAAATTAAATTAAATTAAATAAAAGGAATCAAAATAAAATTAAACAATATTAAATAAAATAAAATAAAAGAAAAGAAAATAAATAAAGTAAAATAAAATAAAATAATTTAACAAATAAAATAAAATAAAATAATATCAAATCAAATAAAGTAAAATAAAATAAATTAGTTAAAATAAAATAAATTAAAATGAAATAAAATTAGAGAAAATTTAAAATTAAATATAATAAGATAAAAAAATTAAATAAAATAAAAAATAATATAAAATCAAATATGAGAATATGACAATTCAAAGAAAATAAAATAAAGTAGAATAAAATAAAATTGATAAAATTAAAAAAAATTATAAAATAAAATAAAACCATGCATTTGCTGAAATTACATAGCATTAATATGAGTAACAGTGTCTTTGCAATTAAAACTGGAGTTTTGCCATTTTTACAAGTCCAGCAGAAGATAATTAAATTTTTGTGCTTTCCAATGGCTGATCGAATTTATTTTCATATATAAGAACCCTGTTCGCATTTACATTCAACTCATTCCCTAAAAGCATTCTCTCCAATCAGCAATTTAATGACTACCTACGGGTACCTTGCCCAGGATTTATTATTTTTTAAGCAAACTTTGCTGGAATATATGCCATAAATTGACTAAAAAAAATTTTTTTTTGTCAATCGAAATAGACTTAAAGAAAAAGTAGCTTAATCTGGTAGGCCATTTTAAAAATTGTTTGAATACAGTAATTATAATGCTACTTACTACTGCTATAAATTCATACGTCACACTTCCATTTAAAATTGCCGATTTTGCCAAAAACAAATTTTTACTTAACCTTTTTTTCTGTTCTTTTTTTAGTTGTTAATTTTAGTTTTTTCTATTTAATTTTTTTGTATAAATTCGCATACAAAATTTAATCTACATTACATACATATGTACTCTGGAAATATTTTATCTGCTTGCTCAACTAGAAATTGAATTTAAATTCATTTTTTATTCATCACTAAGCATTTGTGGATTTTCTCTGGTGGAGTAAAGTAAATTGATATACATATATCTGTATGTATGAATGCGTTTATGAATGTACATATGCAGATGAAAATTTCGCAAAATTCATTTGAACCACATATTAATGAACAACAAATTCTCGACTGAAAGTAGAAAAGTGCCAGCGATAGTATTCTCGAAATGGTGATTGCAAATTCTCCAAAAAAAAAAACAAAAAAAAATACAATAAATGCTGTAAATGTAATATTTCATACAAAAGTTTGAGCAGAGCAGATTTGCTAATAAATTTTAGTATTTTTGAATAGCAATTTCCATTTAAAATTGATTGCTAAAAGTTTTTCAAGCCACTAAAGCTCCGAGTTATCATCTAACATACTCGTTTAAGGCAATTGTTTGAATGTAATAAAAGCATAGTGGAATTGCAGCTAGCAAATAGGCGAGTGTATACATTTGTGTATGCACATATATACCATATACTAGTATATATGCATGCGCACAGCATAAATTTTATGGAAACATCTAAAATAGTGACTAAAAATACTAGTTCTGAGCTAGTGCTCAAAAGAACAGGATAGTAACTGCTTTCGGAGAATATTACAGTAATTGAGCACTGAAGAGTTTATTAGATATTGCAACTAATCTTCAGTATTTTAGTTTAAAAATGGCACTAGCAATGAGATCAGTTCTTTTCATTAGTGCAATTGTATTTTTTGTTATTGTATTTTATTCTAATCAGCGCTAGAAGACTGTCAAGCGCAAGTTTGAGAGCTCAAATCAAGCTGCGTACAATTTATTTATTTTTTGTCAAGTAGTATTTTATTATACATACATGAACCAGTCTTTAACTAGTATGCTGATCATGATTTCAACGCATTCATTATAAAACTCAATAATTTGGGAAAGTAATAGAAACCAACACCAACTAGGTAAATATGTAAAACTCGCAAATTTTGTACTTTTCTCTAAAGTAAGAAAAAATATGTCTGCTCTAGCTCACACTATCAGCATCATACCTTATCTTCCACATAAATCAATTGACCACCAACGCGTAGACTGAAAAAGTTAAAAGCCTTTGCCATTACAATTTTCGAACTCGAACAAAATTGTTGTTGTTAACATCTGCTTTTTCGGCTGGTAATAAATATGCGTCCACGTCTGTCTAACCTCACTTACTGACTTACAAGCTTTTTAGCTGCCACTTATATTTAAGCATACTGCCGTTAAAATGGCAATGTTGCACTCCAGCCAAATTAGTACCGGCGGTCGGTGGCACACAGTTGCAAAGAGTGAACGAAAGAAGCATGGGAATAGATTGTGCAAACTGTGCAAACATCAGTTAAGTGCAAGCAAGGCAAAATTTTGCACTTTGCGAATTGGAGAGAGCGGTGGGTGGCGGTAGTGTAGTGAATGCTTTACGAAAATTGCAAATGTACTTTGTAGCTCAGCGGTGAATGCGTTGCCCAAGTTGCCACATAGATTTAACGTAAAGAGGCAGTTTGTGAGTAGAATACGTAAAAAGTAATAATTTTGATTTTTTTTTTTTTAAGGAAAAAATATTTGAACCAATTAATTAAACGTTATTTTTTTATTAAAATTTTTACACAACAAACGGCAGCATATGAAATGCCCTCAGAATTATGAAAATAGTAATATTGGAGTTATATTTAATATTGTTTTTATAGCATGAAAAATCTACTTTCACACTGAGAAGCGGATAAATATGCTTACGGGTAGGACTATCTCAACACCTTCAAAAGTACATCATTACATACACTACAGCTAGACCATTTCAGTTCAGCTTATGTCTGGCAACCAACTCTAATAAACTCTTATACCAAGATAGTATATCCCATTATGTGGTTTTTCAAACAGCTGCTATTTTAAGGTGAAATTGTGATAGATAGAGGTATTTAATAACAAAATATATACAAAAAAATGCAAATTAAACACATACATGCATGTATATGTTCGAAAAAATGTGCGCAGATAACGGTAATATATTTAGAAACAACAGCTGTTCACTCAATCAATTCACCAATTTCTAAAAAAAAGTAGACAAAAACAGATAGAATAGAAACTTGAAGTATGCAAAGAACTGCAAAAAAAATTAATTTTTTTTAAGGAGACAAAAAAAAATTAAAAATAAAAAAGGTGCAATTTGAGTCGAAATTATTAATTTTTTTTCAATGAAAATCAATAAGCATATTTTTTTATAAAAAAAAAGTATTTAAAAAGTCCAAATTTACAAATATATTTATTTTCTATTTATTTTGTATATAAAACTTAAGTTTAGTAGAAAATATTGCTTATCCAGCGCTTGACCACTAACCGACTGCAAAAATTATTAAAAATAGTAGTTAATTGTGAATTTTATGTGCATTCAAGCACAGTCTTATGCCAAAAAAGTGTAGACCTCTTTAATGAGTACAAAAAACTCCTGTGTAATAAGCATGAATTTTATTTAATATAAAATCCGTAGTGTAACTGCGCGTGAAATTTATGTAAGCAGGAAAGTAAAAAAAATTATATTTTATAGTGTATGTGCGATTCCAAACTAACCACCGGTTAAATAATCATTTAAACAGCTTTTTCTAACTAGTTAATTTAATTAAATTTACATTTAATATTATGTAAATATTGCAAATATTTATAATGCTTACGTGATATTATTTGCAAATTTATGGGCATATTTCATATGCTTATTATCATATAATTATTTAATAATACCAGAAAATAGTTTATTTCATACTAAAGAAATAAATAAAAAAATATGTAAAAATTACTGGCTTGATATGGCTGAAGAAACATGAACCTCCAAAAAAAACCTTAGAATTTTTGAAGTTTCATAACCTCTTTGTAGTCCTGCTTTAATACATCATTTTGAAAACTAAAGAGCATATGGTTTTTTGGGATTAAATGAAACCACGGGCTAACCGTATATATACCTTTAATTTTTCATTTTATTTTATTAAAAATTAATTAATTGTTATAATAACATAAGCTGATTTATTCATTTCCTGAAAATGATTTTATTTGTTTAACCATTAAATTTATTTAACTAAAAAGATTTAAAAAATTTCCTTTTTATTTTATATTATTTTATTCAATGAAAACTATATCGAAAGAATAAATGAAAAATTCAAATCTCCTTTCGAAATGCACGCCTGACAGTGTCTTTCTCTGCAATAGCCGAACTTTTCTTGGAGGATTTAAACTGATATTTTATATATTTTAATTAAGTGAATTTTTTAATAATTTTTTCAAGTGGTACTTCGCTACTTTTCTTTCTTTTATAATAAATATTTTTCTTAAATAACCATTGATATTGAGTTCTTTGAATTTAATAAAACTTAAAATGATTTTATTAAAGAATGTTTTTACTTTTCGCTAATTGGATTTACGTGTTTTCATTAATAAAAATTTAATTTTTATTATTAAATTCATTTTAAGCTAATTTACGCCTGCATTTCATATTAACGCTATGAGCATTTAGTAAAATCGAAACTACCCCTAAAGGCGTTAATGAAATCGTTAATGTGTGTAACATCCCAAAAATGTATCAATAATAAATAGCCAATGACGGAAGGCATGGTCATAGCCAACACCACCGTACACCATGGCGTATAATCAACTTTATCGGCAATGTGTGGGAAATTAACCAAAAAAAAAAAGAAGCTCATATTGGCACACAAGATGGACGTATATACACTTATATACGAGTATATATACAGTTGGAAATTATTTTGTATAGGCAGGTGGTGGCAACCAAGAAAGAAACCACTTTGTGGCTAACAGCAAAAATAAATTGTTGCATAGGCTGATAGCAGGCTGGTCAGGTAGTCGAGGTAGCCAGAAGCTTCATAGTAACTAACCAAAGGTGCGATTTTATTTTGTTAATTCCAGGGAGGCTACACTCAAGGCTGGTCAATTTTATTTAGTATTCATGTTTTTTTTATCTTTTTTTTTTGTTATTTTTTTTTTGCATTTATTCCCCCTTGACTTTTTCGAATTGTTGTGAATTTGCGATTGTTCACGCGTCTCGTTGGCGCGCCATTCAATAAATGATTGCTGACATTTTCTTCACATTAACAAATTAATGTTGGCTTTCAATTAATTTACGCTGTCATTTGTCGTTGTAATTTATGCAGGTAATTCAATTAGTTTGTTGCTTTTCGGTTTGCTTTTACGAATGTGTGTGTATGTGTACATGTGTATGTAATACATAACAAATGCTACTACCAGCATTACAATGAGTTAAAGAGTGTAGAGTGAGCGTTAAACGAGGTTTGTTGAGTTGAAATGTGAGCAATTGTAATTTAATATGCGGTTGGGTAGGATGAATGTTAAGTTCAAGGAGGTTGTGTGTGCATAATATACACGTACATACACAGAAAAGCACCCGATAATAATATTGTATTAATATTTTCGAAAGAGACAGAGAACTTATATTTGTATGTATTTCTTTTTAATGTTAGTTGGTGAGTTAGTTATTGAGGTTGCTCGTTCTGATAACTATTGTGGGCCTGCGAAAAGAGATTTCTCTCACCTCTCTAGATGAGTAAACTAATTGCGCCGACACATAGCACTGAGAGGTGGGTGGTGGCTCAAGTAATGATCTATCTCTATCTCTCCTCTTTATGCTCAAGCAGCTGATACAGAAACTCTTAGATAAGTGCACCATACTTCTACCATGACTCCCCAACAGCTCTTACGCCGGTTGTTATACTCAAGTAGATCCTATGTAGAAGTAGCAGAAATCTAGCTCTTTTTTCTTTGACCACTATCCAGATACTGCCATCAGCTATTGGCCTTACTGGTATAAACAGATGTAAGCAGGCACTTTCCCGAAGAGATATGCCTACACAGTGTTCAGAGTTAGCTGTTGCCTTTCAGTCAGCTCGTCGGCTTGGCAACTCTCTGCGACGTCTCTATGTCCGACAACCCAACCCACATAGGTTTCGCATACAATCTGGAGTTTAATTAAAACCTATCTGTATTTTATTGCTACTTTTAAGCTGGTGTAAGAGCACGGAAGAGATTTAATGACAACTTGGCTGTGCAAATAAGTTGAGTTACGTTTGCAGAGTTGAGTAATCAAGTAGTCCTAAAATCTCTTGCTCAGGTCGATTGCAAATAGTACTGAGAGACCTCCACAACACGCCCTGCCGGCGAGTTTCGAGCAGATGCCATATACTTTCTTATAAAGGACATCAATTTAGCCATCGAAGGTGTTACAACCAGCCCCCAGACGGAAAGTTTCGGCATCACGCAAAAGAGTTGCTATGTAAACTGAACTTAACCAACACTAATAGCTCCGTCAGGACCGGGAACGACCAAATATTGAGGCTATAAGACCCCAGCAGTATTACAAAGTCATCTATTTTCCTGAACCCATTCCTCTTTCAACTCAATTATAATCAAAATGAAAATAATTGCAAAAGATAATTTATTACATTTTGCCAGTTTCCCACCTCACCCCACTTGACTAATATTATATGATATTTTTTGAAATAATTTTGAAATTTTGTATACACAAGCTTCCATTTACTACAAACTATGCATAAATTATATCAAGAAAAGCCCATTAATTTGGAAATTTACAACGGTTTTTAAGTGTGCGGAACTAAAATTGGAAAATTGATGGCCAACTAAGCATTTGCAAAACACATACTCGTACATGCATACACACACCAATACACAAAAAGAGCAACATTAGCACCTTTCACAGTTCAATTGAAAACAACCACAACAAAGTAGCAGCTAAAATAATATGTTAACATAACCAAAATTAAACAAGTGTTTGTGTGTATGTACATAAATATATTTTCTGGCGCTCTAATAAATTCACAAATAGGGGCATTTGTATGTATTTATGCAAGCAAGCTACGTTGTCTGGCCCAGTGAACCACAAAAATTCAATTGAACTCACAATTTATACCAAAGCTTCACTGCAGTGCTTGGTTACTGAGCGGTGAGTGGTGAGTGGCGGATGGTGAATGCTGAATGGTGAGTGGGAATGAGTCATACATTTTTGGCATAAATATTCAATTTTATTCGGCATACATAAGCAGACTGTGAGGCATACTTCTATGTAAACATATGTACACATTAAGTGTAGTAAAAAGAAATCAATTATTTTTGCATAAAATTGAAGGCTTTAATTTTTACGTTTCGTATCCAGCCCTATTCAAATGGTTTCAAACGGTTTTTTGGGCAAACTTTAACTCTTGGTCAACCTAAACAGCGCTTACATGACAGTCGGACTCGACAATGTCTATGGTTTTATCGACATCTTAGACCATTGGCAATCAACCAATCACAAAACTGTCAAAAAAGCTGTTTTAGTACGAAAAGTCATCTATCTAACGCCATCTAGTGGAAGCCGTTCGGACTTAAACAACGCGAGATACAGATAAATAACACCATCTATTGGAAAGGAAAAATAATGGATTTCTTTTTACTACACCTGATATATAGTAGGAATAAGCACTCTGCGAGGAAAGTAGACTAGTATGTAAAAGTTCAGTCAAATACTAGTATTTTGAAGATGAAATCATGACAGCTGGTTATTCACCGCAGCGCGTGAGATTCGAGTCTCGCTGTAGGCAAATTTATTTTAATTATCTTTTTTTTTTATGAACTAGTATTTAACTAATATAAATCTGGTCCATACACGGATAGTTGACAATTCGTCTATTTCCGTGTTAAAAATACCAGCTGCTTACTTGGGCCGCTATAGCCGATTAGTTAGCATTATGTACTGGCATAAAAAAGCGCAGGGATTGAGTCCTGGTCCGATCAAATATCCAATATTATAGAAAATAATTTTTCTTTTTAAATGTGTAGGCCCCTCGACAGGGAATGTCAAGACATTCGAATGTGTTTTTGACAAGAAATGAAAGCACCTCAGAGAAATTTAGCAGCCATTCGGAGAGCACTCAAGATGGAAACCATAAAATAGAAAATAGATGGCAATGAACTAGTTAGTAAAAAAATGCAGACCAACTGGATTCTAGTTACCAACTGGTAATTTTTCCCTGCAGAGCGGCTACAAGTTTCATATTTTCATCCAACTTACTGTTGCTTACATACATATATCGGAAATTTTCCCACTTTTATGCATAGGCAGCAGCTGTAACCGCTTGGAAAAAAATGTTTTACTGTTGGCATAACATTAAACCATATTAAAACATTTTATTTTACCATCGTGCGAGCCTATTGACTTGTTGTTTTTGTGCGGAATTTTAGGGGGCCTCACTAATTGCTCTAATCCTAAAGCGATAGGTCTCTTCAATGCAACGTACTGTGTGAAGGACTTAAGCCCGGTCAACGAACGAGTCAAATCTTATCTATATGGCTTTGGAACTGGAAAAAACCAAGTCTTCTCTCTCCAAAATCAAAAATCAAACTACATAAGTCGTTCATCCCTACAGTCTTACTTTATGAAGTTGACAACATTCTTTGATTCCACTGACGGTGCCTTGAGCTGTATGAGATGACCAATGATATTAGTGCAGCTAATCAAAAGACCGCGACTAAGCAGGTTGGATCATGTCATCTGGAGGTATAGAAACATCGAAAGTACAATATATCGAAATATAAATCAGTGAAGGGAAGAGTTTACAAAGACTCGAACACCGCTGAAAATATCAGATAGGGATAGACTTCACTTCATGCTTCCAATTGGCAGCGACCTGCGAAAAAAAAAATGCTAGCGCGTTATTGCTGCTCCGGATTTATATAAATAATTTCCACACCATTTTAGAAAAGAATTCATCACTACTCTCTCTCTCTCTCTCTATCGCTCTCTCTCTTTATCACTCTCTCTCGCCCTCTTTCACTCTCTCGCTCTTTCTCTCTTTCTCTCTCTCGCTCTTTCTCTCTTTCTCTCTCTCGCTCTTTCTCTATCTCTCTCTCTCGCTCCCTCTCTCTCTCTATCGCTCTCTCTCTCTCTTTCGCTCCCTCTCTGTCTATCGCTCTCTCTCTCTCTCTCTCTCTCGCTCCCTTTCTGTCTATCGCTCTCTCTCTCTCTCTCTCTCGATCTAACAGATCCGTCCTGGCAAATTGGACGTGATTGGAAGATATGAGCGACACTAAGTTGCCACTGTCATCACCAGCCTAGAATGAAATACTGCCAAGCTTAGTCAGTAACATCGCTTTCTATAGTACTACCGCTTCAAATTACCTTCAATAGATCCATATTCAGCTAATTTGGACTTTGGGTTAGAAAACGCCGACATTATAACCTCCCTTGCTTGGAGAAAGATAAGCGCCTTGAGTAGCTCGAACCCGAACTATTAAACAGATGGCTGCAAACGCACTTGACATAGTTGATTAACAGAAAAAATAACATTTTTTCTAATCGAATAGTGAAACCACATCTGAAAAGAGTGCTCCCTCACCGGTCTCTGAAACTACTGGTACCTAACTAAATCTTGTGAGTGCGTTTTTTTTTTTTGACAGAGCGACACTTCGTATTGTCAAAGCTGTGTTGATTTCGGCTTATCAATATACCATACAAGACACATTTTCCGGCACTTTTTGCAGGGTTCACGCCTTCCTAAGAATTCTGCGTGACAAGTCGAGTGTAAGTCTACTAAAAGCCTTGCTGAAGTTTTCAAACACGCGGCCAAACTTTTCGAATCGATTGATCTCTCGCTAACAACGATGTGAAAACAATATCCAAGAAGAAATCATTAAATGACGCACCTAAAAATTCTGTGCTCAGATGGAATGGGTTTCCCAGCATCTATTACAGCGCGCCATTCATCTCTTCTTTTCGCTGTTTGGTGCCAGTTGGAAATACCAAGGGAAACCAGGTCGCTCTCCAACTGATCCTTCCAACGGAGTGGAGGTGTTTCCTTCCTCTGCTTCCTCTCCTTTCACTACGCGGAGATGGAACGTACTTACATTATATAAACGATTTTTTATGCATAATTGTACGGATATAAAAATAAACATGACGATTGCTGGGCATAAAGATACACCTTACATACACCCACATCCCTCCACATGTATCTACTTATTTACTCAACTCACGCATTTTATGCCTGAATTGTTTGGCTTCTCCGCTTGTCACCAGCAAGTCATTGTAGCCTTTGTAGTTGAGAAAAAGCAAGAAAGAGAGAGAAATAAAAATAAAATTCAACAAAAAACTGCAAAGTCAACTAACGCAACGAAAAACATTAAAGTGAAAAGGATAAAGGATATTAATGAAGACTGTTTCTGCTGATGATTAGTATGACAAAAGCGAAGCGACAACGGAAGGCTGTTGTGAAGAAAAAAATGTGCGTGAATAAAGTAAAAGACGAAAGGCAAATGTGAAGCGTCAGATAAATAATAAAAAAAATCCAGTAAATATTTAGAGCAAATCAAAATTTGAGACACACAACAAACACAAATGCGCCAGAGATCTTCAAACGAATACATTTGTTGACTTTACCTATATGAAAGGCTTTACTGCCTTTTGTCGCCAAATACAAAGTAAGCCGCCTCTCTATACAAACATTTTTTTTTTTTTTACTTAAATTCACATACACACGCTTACAAGTATACACACACTCACACATGCATTTAACATTTCGATACTTACGAGTACATTTAGCACTGCAGTCTTTCTTTCTAATTTGGGATTCAATGCAGCCTCGGGCTTGCCATTTCGTACGTGCCATTCCGGCTGGTGCTTTCAAATTCAATTCACTCGGAATGTAATGCAAAAATTGCTCGGAAGCAAAACGCAAAGCAGCACTAAAATGAAAATAAAAATGAAAGTAATAAATATATAATATATGTATATAAAAAATAAATGAATGAAAGCGTGTGAAAATTGACTGAAGGGCGAAAAAGAATAAAAAAAGGACGAAAGGTGAATTTCGTTCAAATAACTTCAAAGCGCTCAAAAACAAAAGTGTGTCGGTGGGTTGTAAGATTGAATCGGAATTAAGGATTTTTTTTTTTTGTTTTTTTGGTTCGAATAATTTTGGGCACTACTATAATCTTCAAATCACTTACACGCGCTGTGTGTAGAAGAAGAAGCAGCAGCAAAAGCCGACAGAAATAAAACAAGAACTCAATTGTGTTTTTGTGCGGAAATTGGTCTTTCCATTGCAGCAGCGGATATGAATAATAATGCTTAAATTGCCTTTATATTGCTATAATTTTATTTTTCATATCGAATGTGTGTGTGTGTGAATATTGAGAGTTTTTGTTATCTAAAATTTGGTATTAATGAAAATATATGTGAGTTTGTAAAATATTAGATGACTTGTTGATTTTTTAATCAACATTAATTTCATTTCAATAAACTTTCAGTTGCATGGCCAATAACCCAAACTAACGAACGTAGTATTGAGGCTTGGAGCATATCTAGGCGAAATAATCTGGTTTTGGTACAATTTGCTTGAAATTTGGTTAAAAAATTATTTTGTACTCACTTGTTGAATTTTAACTTTGTCAGTTTGTTTCTACGGTTTCTTGGAAGGTTTATACAAAAAAAAATCTCGGGAAGTGGATCAGGGACTGACCTACTTGAAATAAGTACATAGGTTGGAAATGTTGTATAAAAAGAGGAACTGTAATATTTAAAAACTAAAGAAAGCAATTATAATTGAGTGGTAAATGATATTTTTAATATGTGTATTATTTTATAAAATAAAAATTTTTGGTTTTAGGAAATTTCCGATAAACTTTTTATTTCTTTGGTACATAGAGTTTAGTTTTTATTAAAAAATGATAATATTCTTAACACTTAAAAATTTGTATCTTTAATAATAATTAATATGTAATGAAATTGTGATTTCTCTATAAATAAATAATTGATTAAATAATTTGGAGAAATCTTCAATTCTTCCTGAAAATTAATCATAAATAAATGATATATCAAATTGAAATAATTAAAAAAGATCACACATTTAAGTTAATAATTTCCACATAAATACAAAGACTGATTAATATTTTAATATGAATACAAAGTCAAGGAATTTAAAAAATACAAACATTTATAGGCAAATGATATGAAGTTAATATTGCATTATTATTATTATTAAATACTAAATGAAAATATTAAATATCAAATTTTGATTATTATATTAATTCCATCTTTTTCAGAAAACTTGTGCAGCTTCTCTCATCAACTGAATATATTTAAAGTAAAGGTAATTCTAAAATACAATTCATTACAAATAAACATAAATAATTAAAATAAAGTAAAATAAATCAACAAGCAATTCTGTGCTTTTCTAAACATGCAATTTCCCCACAAAATTATTTTTAAACTGATAAATATTTAATATAAATATTATGGTATTTAATTTTAATATATATATATATATATATATATTAATTTAAAAGGAATTTAATTATATATAATATTATATTAGTACCAAAGTACCATTAAAAAAGAAAAAGCATTAAACAACTTAATTGGCTCTATTTATGTATGCCGGGCAACCAACATCACACATATATAAAAAAATAAATACGTAATTACATAATAAATACACGTTTATAGGTAGCACATACAAATTATAACGTTTTAATTGCGGTTTGCAAATGAAACTACTTATTCCCAGCATATTTACATAAATCTGCGCGCACACACTGCGGTTAGACGTGACGTATGAGTGACATTCATTATGATTTGCATGCAATAATTTGTGACTTCGTGAATTTTTTAAGCAAATGTAAGCATTCGAACGCTCACACCATTCATACTTTTTTAACAATTGCTGTATTTAATTAATTTTAATTAATTATAATTTTTCATTTAACTTTTAGTGTAGCACAGATGCATATTCCATACACATATTTTATTTTTATAAATAAATATAGTAGCAATTATGGAAAAAATAATTTATTGCAAATTAAGAAAGGTGAAAAAATTATGATAATTATACAGTTCACACGTAACCATTTATTTCGTTATCTATTATTTAATATAAAATAAATGCAGTCTTAATTTACCGCCAATCAAGTTAAACCACAAAAATTATGAGGAAATAAAAATTCAATTATATTCATGCATTTTGAACAATTGATTGAATATTTGTTGAATTTATTTCATTTATTTCTAAAAACAATTTTCATTTATATAAAAAGGAAAATAAAAAGTTGACAAAGTTAAAAAAATTGTAAGAACCTAAATAAAAAATAAAAATAATATGAAATATTGAACAATAAAACCGTAAGCTAATAACTCAAAACTAAAGTCGAGAAAATAGAAAAAAAAAAAATTATAAATTGAAAATTAAAAACTTTTGAAAATTGATTCACACTCGTTACTTGTTGATTTCAATGGTGCTTTAAGAAGTAATGACAGACACGTAGTTTTTCGAAATTCCTTCTTATTATTATATCATTCGAATGTCCGCAAGTTGGTTAGAGCATTTGCCACCAAAGGTGCAAAGAGAGCTTTGCAAAAGAAATTTTAACATTTTTCATACTTTCAAAATTATTTTATTTATTATATACCTGCATGATAATAAACTTACACTTATAAATCTTTGTAAACTCTATCAAAACAAGTGACACTATAGATGAAAAACAAAAATATATATTATATATCGTAATACAAACTTATATAAAATACTTTCCAAGCGGTTTTACTAAAGCAACTTTCACAAAAAAAAAGCACAAATAAGAAATAGCAAGAGAGAAGTGCTATCGAAGTCTTTTTGTATACCTTGCATGAGCATAACAAATTCAATTTTTTGCATTCTAAGATTAATAATAATTCTTAAACAGAGGTTTTTTTTTGTTATTCAAAGAAAAATGACATTTTTTTAGATAAATGTTTTTATGTTTATTTCAATGTAAAGAGGAAGATATGTCATTAATAATGTTAAAAATATCAGAACCGGCTCCTTTTTATGAGATTTTCCATCATCAAATCGCAAAGTTGCTGCTGTATACCCCCGACCATAAACCCCACCCAAAAGTTACACGTTGAGGATGGAGAGGCTTTTAAACAGTAAATTTTGGTTTTTCTTCGAACCCCAGTTGCGACAGTTTTGCCTATTGACGTAGCCATCGATGTGGATATGGGTCTCATCAGTCAAGATGACTTTTCGATGAAATTGCGGCTTGAATTCTTGAATCAACTGAACTTTATAGGACTCAAGAACCAAGTATCTATGCAAAATGCGGTGTAATGAAGTATACGGAATGTCCAACAGCAAAGCATAACAAGGAATAGAGGAACTGTGGGTCTCCTTCTTCTACTTCTGGTACTTAAATTCTTCGAACCAAAGTTAGTACACTATCTCTTGTTCACAAAAGGTATATAAAAAAGCAAAGCGCATTGAAAAAGTGCTGCTAAAACTTTTTAATATAATTTCGGCTAACAACAAATGGCCAAAGTTTGAACAAAATACTTTCGAGACAGCATTGTAGGCAGCAGCATCAGCAAAGAAAGCGAAGAAAAAGTGATAAAAATTTTTTTTTTTGACGTCACACAAATATACGTGCAGAAGAGCACGTAATTTTTTATGAAGAAAAAAATCTTGAAATATATTTGTTTGGTGATATGTATATGAAGTAATCGCCTGAAAAATGTCGACATACTTTATTGTCAATTTTTCTTGCACGCCATTTCTTACTTATTTCCACTCATTTTTATTGCAATCTTTTTTTTTGCTTTTTTATTTCCATCTCTTTTTATTTTGTATTATTATTATTTTTTTTTTTTTGCCAAAACCTTTTGTGAAATTGCCTTTTTCACATCACTTGTCATCCATACATATATACAATATACATTTATACCTTTCAAATAATAAATTTTTCAACTCATCTCACACATCTCACTCACCCACACACTACTCCCTCACCCACTCGACTGCTAATTTGATGCTCTGCTTTATTGTAAAAGTTTTTCATAAAGCTTTTTTTTGCTTTTCCTTACTTTTCTTTACTTTCTACTGAATTTTATTTAATTCCTTTTAAACATTTCATTTTTTTTTGTGCCTGCACTAGCTATGCTCTTACAAAAGCCATCAAACAATTTAATAACACTTGAATGGTTTATGTGAATGTCAGGTGTGTTTAAAATAGTCAATTTTTTACTACCAAGTCTATACTATGTATGAGTATAAGCGTTAGTATGTGTTTGCTTTGTATGAGTGTATGTGTTTGCTGTTGTAATTCAAGTGGACAGCTGGCAACACTGTTTCAAAGCAGCTACCGCCAGCTCTCTGCGGGTGTTGGTAGTTGAGTGCGTGTGTTTGTGTTTTTGATTCCTTTTATAAAATCTACTCAAGTGTATTGACGTGTGTGTTAATCTTGAAATATAGTTAGTATTTTTTATTTTATAATTTTATTTTTTGTTTTTTTTGCTTTTGTAGCTCTTTTATTATTTTGACCAATTCCAAGGCATTTTATTTCTATTTAATTCTGTCATTGTGCAGTAATAACACTCATACGCCATGTCGCACCTGGTAAATTGAAGGCACTTCTTGAGTGAATGATTGAATGATTGAGTGAGTGGTTGGAAAATTTATTTATTATATCATTTATTACTATTGAAGCAGTTATAAATTATTTATTATTTGGAGAATAATATAAATTTCACACTTTAAAAGAAAAAAAGAAACATAAAAAAGAAAATTAAAAAATAAATTCAATGCTTGGGTCAATGGTGAATTATGTGAAAAAGAAATTAAAAGTAATCTTTTTAATGCGAAAAATATGTCAATATTATTCAACTTGGCGGTCGCAAACGTTGTGCAGGCATTCGGAAAGCAAGCGGTCCTGGCCCGACTTATTACATAAAATTTAATTTTCTAATGCGGTCGATGCAATTTAAAATTCAAAATTTAAAATTTAATATCTAAAATTTAAACTTTTTAAAATTTAAAACTCAAATATTAAAATTTCAAATTTCAGGTTAAAAATTAAAATTAAATTTGAAATAAAAAGAAGTAATGTAACATAAACTTATTAAAAAAAATATAAATATAAAAAATAATAAAAAAAAACTTAAAAAAATAAAAATTTCACTTTCACTTACGAAATTTAATACCAGGTTAGCAACTATAATACAAATTTATTTAATAAAATAATTAATATTGTTCAATATTCTCACTAAATTTTTTCATAAAATTAATATACCTAAAAGTTTCGGTTCGAGATTACACTGATTGCTGATTGCTTTCCCATACATAAGCAATAGATTTATTCTAGTGCGCGACGGAGGTTTAGTTTAAGCCTTGTTCTAGCTTTTTTAGCTTCAAATGTGAAGTCAATACCATCATTCCGCAGTCTCTGCTGGAGTATGCGAGCATAAAGTGTTGCCTTCATATGTGATCTTTAAGATCTTGCAGGTCTATCTAGCTCAGATCTATGTTATTGTGATCTCGCCAATTTCTTTCCCAGAGTCTATAGCCTCATTGATATTTCCTGTTCGTTTTGATTTTCATATGAATAGTATTTTTGACAAAAATTATCACCCATTTCATTACCCACATTACTTTTGTGGCCTTTAACCCAGTAGATTGGCAATTGTTTTATTGCAGTTGTCATAAATAATGTATTTGTGATATATAGAACATTTTCATTTATGTTAATTGTAAAATTAAGTTAAATTTAATAATAATAAAAAAAATTATAGTTTTTATATTTTTTAGTACATTTCTTTAGTAATTCCACTAAAAAAAACTAAGAAAGGTTTTTCACTAAATTATACAAAAATTATAATTTTCGAAATTAACCTTAAAAAATAATTAAAATAAATAAATAAAAAAATTTAACTGCACATATGCAGAATTTTAACTGCAACAAAACAATTTTTCATAATTTTTACACAGCATAACTTTATTTTCTTAATCAAATTTAATCTGCATAGTAAACACCTGTCTGAATGAATATTCATATGAAGACATTCCTTTTCATGCCTTTCGTGATTGCCAATTATATTTCATCTTATAATGGATTTTCTCGCACAAATATGCATAAATCAATACACACAAAACATGTTTACATATGTACATACATACATACATATATAGTGTACAATGGCAGATATTTGCAGGTGTCAAAAAATATTCATACAACCTTGTCGCATGCAACCACAATACAATTTTGCCACCAAACACAAATACCAGCACACACTCTCACACACACATATACCCACATATGCAAATAAACCCAAAACGAATTGTTTGTTTCGTAAACTAATTTCGTGTGCAACTGCCACGGCATGTTGCTGACGATGCCACTACTACTACTGTTGCTGCCAGCAGCAACCAATAAGTGCATAAATGCATACAGTAAATATATGTTCAATATGAGTGTGCGTATGTATGTACAGCCTGCAGTGTCTGCTAGTGATTTCTGCTTTCGGAAATGCATCGTAGAAATACCTTTTCATTTGCTTTTGCATCTGCCAAAGTACACATACTCGTGCGCAGGTATGTACATGTATGTATGTATGATTATTGTGTTTGTTTTGTACTTGTAGCTCGCAGAAAACACTTTGATTTGTAAACACAAACCAATTCGTGTACTCGCATTTTGGCCAATATGGCTGAATGAGCGCTGGGATTGGTTAAATTTGAAAATATTATTGGATAAAGTGGAAATGCCCTGCTTTCTGGGTCACTGGCAGTTCAAGGCTGCTTTGTCGGTGGGCTAAAACCAAGGCTTGCACAACTGAGAGTTTTTCTTTAACAACAAAAAAATTAGAAATCTCAACTGACTGATGGATTTATTTAGAATGAAGAAAAGCATAATAAGCTTTAAAAACAAAATGAAAATGCTAGTAAAAATAATCATTTTAATTATTTTTCTCATTTTTAAAGACTTCAGACCTGCAACGCCAGGAAACTTACGCAATAAGAGTATAGTTTACAACGTTAAATTTGCATATATGCTAACCTTACCGCTGTTATACTTAATATATATAAATTCACATATGAATATATGGTTCCATATATGCATCTATATATGTGCAGTCCCCTAAGCTAAACCTTACGTTCGGCTGCATTTTACAAAACTAATAGTTCGACGTAACGAAAACTAAAATTTGCTTTATGCTCCAGTTGCATTGGTGGCGAGAAGAAAAACTTTTAAATGAGTTTACTATTCAGTGAAGAAGAAGTTGGCGCGGTTTTTGGCATAACAACAAAACAAAAACCATAAGCATGCATGCAATCCTTAAGTGTAATAATTTTTTGGCGTCAGAATTTGGTATATATGTATGTATAATATTAAGGTAGCAGTTAAATTTTTATTGACTCAAATTTAAAAAGTATTTAATGAGTAATATTTAAAAATAATTTGTATTTCAAATTTTTTAAAGATATTATATTTTATTTTAATTAATTTTATTTTATTTTATTTTATTTTATTTTATTTTATTTTATTTTATTTTATTTTATTTTATTTTATTTTATTTTATTTTATTTTATTTTATTTTATTTTATTTTATTTTATTTTATTTTATTTTATTTTATTTTATTTTATTTAATTTTATTTAATTTTATTTTATTTTATTTTATTTTATTTTATTTTATTTTATTTTATTTTATTTTATTTTATTTTATTTTATTTTATTTTATTTTATTTTATTTTATTTTATTTTATTTTATTTTATTTTATTTTATTTTATTTTATTTTATTTTATTTTATTTTATTTTATTTTATTTTATTTTATTTTATTTTATTTTATTTTATTTTATTTTATTTTATTTTATTTTATTTTATTTTATTTTATTTTGTTTTGTTTTATTTTATTTTATTTTATTTTATTTTATTTTATTTTATTTTATTTTATTTTATTTTATTTTATTTTATTTTATTTTATTTTATTTTATTTTATTTTATTTTATTTTATTTTATTTTATTTTATTTTATTTTATTTTATTTTATTTTATTTTATTTTATTTTATTTTATTTTATTTTATTTTATTTTATTTTATTTTATTTTATTTTATTTTATTTTATTTTATTTTATTTTATTTTATTTGATTTTATTTTATTTTATTTAATTTTATTTTATTTAATTTAATTTTATTTAATTTAATTTAATTTAATTTAATTTATTTTAATTTAATTTAATTTAATTTAATTTAATTTAATTTAATTTTATTTTATTTTATTTTATTTTATTTTATTTTATTTTATTTTATTTTATTTTATTTTATTTTATTTTATTTTATTTTATTTTATTTTATTTTATTTTATTTTATTTTATTTTATTTTATTTTATTTTATTTTATTTTATTTTATTTTATTTTATTTTATGTTATTTTATTTTATTTTATTTTATTTTATTTTATTTTATTTTATTATATTTTATTTTATTTTATTTTATTTTATTTTATTTTATTTTATTTTATTTTATTTTATTTTATTTTATTTTATTTTATTTTATTTTATTTTATTTTATTTTATTTTATTTTATTTTATTTTATTTTATTTTATTTTATTTTATTTTATTTTATTTTATTTTATTTTACTTTATTTTATTTTATTTTATTTTATTTTATTTTATTTTATTTCATTTTATTTTATTTTATTTTATTTTATTTTATTTTATTTTATTTTATTTTATTTTATTTTATTTTATTTTATTTTATTTTATTTTATTTTATTTTATTTTATTTTGTTTTGTTTAATTCATTATATTTTATTCTAGTAAAGTAAAATAAGCTGGGAAGGTACAAAAAAATCATAGGACGCACGCTAAAATCAAAAAGCGAAAAAGGATATTTTTTGTCAAGCCCTAATAAAAGCCATTCTCGCTCAAATCTACTCATATCTTCTAGCATTCGATTGTATGCAAGTACGCACATTCACATGTGTATATTTATGTGTGTTCAATGTATTTTGCATGGAGAAAAGCATTTCCTGACACACTTTCACTTTCTTGCTGTCTTCTTGTTCTGCTAACCACAAAATAATTGCATGCAACGCATGAGGATATTCAGGCGAAGGCGGAGTCTAACCTATATTTGCATAAGTTTGAGAAGAAATAAAATTTAATTTAAAATACAAAATCTCCGACTTACTGCAGCACATTTCCAGACCGCTTAGGCTGAGCAAATATGTGTGCAACACACAGCTTGGGGATTATGTGGCATAAGTTTTATATATTTTATTAAATATTTTTATATGTACGCTTTCATATGAGTATGTACGTAAGTAGAACATGAAAACGGATTTTAGTGCAACCTTCTTTCATGTTTGTATGTAAGAGCAGTTAGGCATATAAACGCCGAGTAGTGTGTCAGTATTAATAATAATAACTAGCAAGTCTCCAAAGCCAAAGGAGAACTATATACAACAATAGCAATGTAAGCTCGCAGTTGTAAACCATACGCAGCCAACCAAATGACATTTCAGTCGCAAATGCAATTTCAATGTCAGCCTTGCGCCCACACATGTACTCGTATATAATATATATACATATACATAGGTATATATGTTTGCTTGCATGTTTCGTATGTGTCGTGTGTCCTTAAATGAGTTTTGAGGGCAGTGAGCTGCTAATGGTTTACACTCTCGCTGTAACCGTAACTCCTACACGACATACATATTATTCATTATTTAGTTTGACAATTTATACTTATGTATATATGTTTATGTGTGTGTTTGTTTACAACTACATATGTATATACTTTTGACTTTCTGTTAGATTAGAAAACTTTTTCTTCAGCGCTTTCACTATGTTTGTTGACTTAATAAATTTTAAATTACAACCAAGAAAGTTTTATCAAAATTTTGTTTGTCCCTTATGACTCCATGGAGTCAATAAATGCTGAGCCATTTTAAAATGTCTACTAATGGAGGTAACGAAAATTTGGAATGGAATGGATCTTATAGTTACCAACAAAATATTAGGATAGGTAAAGTAGATGTTGCACTTGGTGTGGGCAGCAATGCATGAAATTTAACCAATCTTTTCGCATCACTGTCCAAGCCCAGCTCTGCCGAGACATAGCAGGCCTATAAAAGGTGAAGCATCGTTTTACCTTCATTGCCATTACAGGTTCCGCAGAACTTTCCAAAAAGTACTCTCAGTATTTTTGCGTGTCGCTCTCTCAAGCTGAGCAAAATTCACCGGAATGGATTTCATACTCATTATAGAACCTTCAACTACCTTCAAAGCCTATGAAAGCCCTTGAAATTCTCCTTTTCTTTCTTACCTTCTCGACATAAATCCCAAAGAGGTATTGAAGGGAGGACGTAACAGTTTCGAATCAAATATCCATAGCACTGTTTTTGTTGTTTGAGATGAAAAAATATTCTACAAAGTAGTTTTTTGTGGCATCACGGTCCTTGGCTAGTTAAAAATCCGGGTCTTTGCGGTATAAAGACCCGACTTTCGCGGGAAATTTGGATTTTAGTCGTCTCTTTCGATATGCTTGCGGAAAAAATTCTTGAACACCTACTCCGTACGGATAATTCATAGCCAAACGAGCACAGTCTGATGAGAATTTATGGTAAAAATTTAAGTGACTGTGAGGAATGCACGCATAAGCTCAAAAAATGGGTAGATAAAACAAACGACAACAACAACAACAATATTATTGTACTTTAAAAACACATATTCAATTGTTTTCTTTTATTTTTTGTTGATTTAATATTTGGGAAAAATAACAACATTCGGAAAAAGTAATAGAATAATAATGCACAACAGACTGTTTTCTCAATTTCTATGAGAACTTTGTTTGTGTACTTGAAACAGATGTCAATTTCAAATTTATTTGCTTGAAAAATTTGCAGTGGACAAATATTTTTGATAAGCTTGAAGGATTTCACGTAGGCATATGTCCCACGGAATACGAGACCGCTCAGAAGAAAATAAAAAATTTTAATTCGAAAATTTTACTTCAAAATTTTCTTTAAAAATTTTATTTCAAAATTTTCTTTCAAAATTTTATTTTAAAAGTTTTATTTGAATTTTTTTTTTCAATTTTATTTCAAAATTTTCTTTCAAAATTTTATTTAAAAAATTTTATTTGAATTTTTTTTTCAAAATTTTATTTCAAAGTTTAATTTCATAATTTTATATCAAACTATTTTTTTAAATTTCAAACGCGCAACTTTCTTTGATATACGAATTCTTATTGGTCTTTAATTTATATCAATTGTGGCGTCCAGTGCGTATACGTAACCAAAATTATTTTGCTTGTGAAAAGGATCTTAAATTGAGTACTAATTAATTTTTAATAAAATAAAACTGTTTGCTATAAAAACTTTT
>JAWMAG010000001.1:10790000-10860000 GCA_037013455.1 Ceratitis rosa | reverse complement strand
CTGAGGCGTTAGTTCGTGAACCATTTGAACTTTATGAACCTTCATACCCAGATCTTTATGGAAAATCTTGCGCGCAAATTTGTTTAATTCCAACAAAAATGGCTATTCGAGCACACTTTGTCTGGTTTGGCGAACTCGCACCACAAATTGATCCACCAATTGCCTCAAAAGCGAGTTACTTCATTCGTGTTTGTTCACCTGCATGATTTTCTTGAAGTTGCAGTTGAAGGCTCATTATTTTGGAAGTAAGCTTTCAATACCTGCCGATTCTCTTTGGGTGTAGACTTAACTTTTCGTCAAACGCAAAACTCATACTGATAATTTGACACATAAAATGTGTAGACGGTAGATGGCCACGTTTAATTACTTTCTTATTCATCAGATCGTAATTTAAATTTTTGTTAATTAATTAACACCGGCGACCCCCCGCAGAAAACCTTGTTTACACTTGTCAGTAAACGTGAGTGGGTCAAATGTTTACCCATATCAGTGCGGCTCCGAGATTTTCATTCGGTTTCAGTTATTTCTTAAAAGAAAGGTTAAATTTTTAAACAAAATTTTCCTGTTACTCATATATGCAAACAAATGGTGTAATCACTCATCGACATCTCAAATGAATCTAATCAATTTACACCAATAAAATAGTAAAAATTTAAACAACAATAATTTATTCTATCGCCTATATTTTTCACACTAATTTAAATGCATTTATAACAACAATAATACACATAAACATGTACAACAAAATTTTATTAATGGAAGCAATCAAGCAAAACCAATCAACAAAATAAACCTCAGGGCGAAACGTCTGAACCAACAGTGACTACACCGAAATGCCTCAAAGCCAATTGAGTAGTAAATTGCAAATTTGTATTTTTGCCACAAATTATATGTATGTACATATACACATATGTAAGTAGGTGTACATATAAATAAATTATCGTAAAATAACACACACTCGAAAGCAATAAAGCATCATTTTTACCAAACACTCAATTTTGCAATAATAAAAATTTCCTCTTAAATACATATGTATCTACAATGTGATGTAAATATTTGCGCAAAAATTGGTTTTTTATGAGATAAAATAAAAACAAACATTCGTGTTTACAAACATAGTATTACAAAATAATATTTTAAATGCAACGGGGAAATAATAAAATTTTTTATATAAATATTTGCTCATTTTTATAGATAGAATATGAGTATATGTATGCGTATAAATTTTAGACAAATTTTATAATTTTCCACTTGTGTTTGCAATTTTTTTGCAGTTTTATGACATACTTCACAATCCTTTCGAGTTGTAATTTTTATGTTTTACCATAAAATTCCTCATAAAAAATAGCAAAAAAGAAATAACAAGATTTTTAAAACAAACGCTTGTATAATAAAAATATTAAGCTATCATAAAATATCTTTTTCCCCCCTTAAGTATCGATCTTATTCATACTTATATGTAAGAGTTTGTGCAGAATGTATACTGTTTAAGGTACGTCACATCTGTCCAATTTTTTTCTTTTTTTCACAATAAACTGAACCGAAATTATTATTTATTGCTGCACACCTCACATACCCAGAAATGCACTCAATTCTCCACACTTCTTTTACTTCCAAAGGTCAACAAATGAAGAACTACATGGCAGAGTGAAACTTTTGACAATTTTAGCAGCAAAAAATTAGTAATGCCGGTTGCTGTAGCTGAGTGGCTTTCAGTTCTCTAAAATGTGTGAAGAGCTCGAAGCTTGACCAGATCAATGTTACAATATATTTCTGAGAAACAAATTCCAGCTTGGCTGAGAATCGTTTTAGTAATTATATACATAGAAATTTTCAAGGGGTGATGCTACTGTATACGTCAAAAAATAGACCCCAATCTTTAAGGATTTTTTTTGACGGGGACATAAGGAATACATGTATAACATTTCGGAAAGTTATTAGTCTTTTATTGAAATCAGAAAAAAAAATAAACAATAAAAAATATTTCAAAACTACAGAACTTTAGACCTTTCCGTAAATTATTATTTTTTCAAATAGCTCCACACAGAATAACTAGAGAATCACTTAAGGGTTTTAAAAAATACTGGCTTTTGTTAATTGAAAAGCATTTAAAAAAAGACCGAAGATAAAAATGATTGGAAATTATTTGACTTATGCTGCGTGTCCCATTTAACGCCTTTGGTTCTTTATTCTATAAGATTCCCAGAATTTTTAGGACTATTAAGAAACTCCGCATTTTTTAAATATCTACAATGGCGATCTTTTTTTAGAATTTTCAATTAATAGCTAGTCATTATTAAGAACTGATTTCAATTAAAATCAAAACAGAAATCAGAATTAGTTTCCCAGAGAGAACTTTCTCTTACACCTATGAAAAATAATTTACAAATATATGTATATATATTTTTTTAATTCAAAAATATTAGGTTTCGCTTTAAACAATTGTTGTACTACATAAATAAAAATTAACATATTTTTTCACTAATTTACTTCTAAATACTCGCATAGTAAAAAAGTTGGCATTTTTAGTTTAGATACCATGTAGGTAATCATATTTTATATCCTACCATAAAAACCCTACTGGCATTTAAGTTCCTTTACAATACGAAAAAGTAGCCTACATTTAGGCTTATCTTAGCAAAGTCACATACCTTGGACCTTGACTATAAAAAAATATTTATGAAATATTATATTATATTTATATTATTTTTAATTAATCATAAATACTACACTTTTAAGAAAAAATTAATATAGTTTTATTTATATATTAAAGCACTGACATAAACTATGAAAAATTTCTTATAGTATTAAAGTATTAAAAAAAATTTCATTTAGTCAAAATGAAATGCCCATAAAATACTGCATTATTGAAATGTCTGATAAATTGAAAACATATTTTGACAGTCAAAAAAAAAACACGTGTAAATAACGCTTGAGCAATCGAAAAATGCACAAAATCCACTGCAGCTCAACTGAGTAATAATTTCATAAAAAATTGTATTCTAAAAATTCATAATATTTCTTATACATACAAATAACTACGCATGTACCTACATGCACTATTTATTTTTTTGTTTTGTTTTTCATTCAATTTATTCAATACTTGCTATATTACTAGGGTTATATATGTATATTTAATGGTATTTTTAATCAAACATTTTTTTTAAATACATCAGTCATGCTGAGCACGACAAGCTGTTGCACACGCACGCCTGCACACACATTTTCCAAGCATCGGTTAGTCAGTGCATTTTTATATCGGTTACGGAAATTGAAAAAAAAAGATAGCATATCACTACTCCCACCACTACGAGCATACATTTTTTAATTTCCCGTTGTGCTGCATTGCAGTTGCTTTAATTTCGCTTATACCGAGTGTTGAATGTATTCCAGGAGACATATTGCTATTTTTTCTTTTAGATCACTAGTGTTGCAACGAATACCAAAAATTCTAAATTCATTCGTATTTTTTTTTTAGAATAATATCTCTTATTCTGGTGTTAGGCTTCAAAATTTTCATCAAAAACTGAAAACCTTTTTAGTCATTTAAATTGGGATTTCGGTTTTCATATTATGATAGCAATTTATTAAAATACCCTTAAATTTTTCAGTAAATATTTTTCTCAGTTTTAAAATTTTAATTTCTTCTCGGTTATTTGGACAAAATTATATAATTAATTATTATTATAATTAATACCTATAAATAGCTTATGTTGCTATTTGATCTTTGTAGCACCAAAACTTGCAGAATATTAATTAACTAAATTTTAAAAAATTATATTTCGCAAACATACACGTATGTTTTAGTCCTTTTCATAATTTAAATAGATTAATTTCCAGAAAATTATGTATGCTTAAAATAAATATTTTTTAGAAATAAATTTAAATAATTTACTTAATTATTTTTTCAAACATTTTTCCCCTGAACCTTTCCATACAGCATATATTTTAAACCTTTAAAATATAAATTTTTAAACAGCTTAAATAATAAATGAAATAAAATCATTTTATTGATTTAATTTTATTTCTTCCCTGAAAATTTATATATAATCCTTTACAATAAATATACTTTATATAAATAAACTAAAAATATGCTTTTAAATGATTTTTCTAGATATTTTTGAAAGCACTAAAATAGATATATTTTTTACCATAAATTTGAAATAATTTGATAGACCTTTAAATATATTTCTTTAGACTTTTTTCTGAAAATTAAAAAAAATATATAAAATAACAGGTCTATTTATAAATTTAAAATAATTCTATAGACCTTTAAATATATTTCTTTAGACTTTTTTCTGAAAATTAAAAAAAAAATATAAAATAACAGGTCTATGTAAATTTTTAATTTACTTTCTATTATTTTAAATTAATTGTCGTATATTTAGAAGAACATTCCAAACCTATATTACTGAAAATCTTTAAGCACTGTGTGTTTAAAATATGTAAATATATACTAATGAAGTAAAATATATGTAGAGACCTTTAAATGTTTCGATTATTTTGACATTTAAAAAAAAAACTTCATTAGGTACAAAAAAATATAATTTTGAAAATAATTGAATATTCTCCACATATTTTTAGGATTTTCTTTACTAAGAAATTTAAATATTTTGTAATCGTCACAATAAATATAATTTTTTTAAAAATGAAATAAATCTGAACAATTGACCGTATAAATTTTTTACTAAATTTTTTTCTGAAAGTTTTAAATGCTTTTTAAAATATTTAAATAAATTTTGAAACTTATACTGAATTTAAAATTTTTTTATAGATTTTTTACGCTTTGTATTTTTTAAACCGATATATATGAAATTTTAAAATTATTGTGTAGACCTTCAAATGTTATGTTCTTAATTTTTTTTTATTTTTAAATATTTTAGAATACCTTAAAGAAAATATATTTTATAAACAAATCAAATAACTTGTTAATAACTTGTTAATTTCTAGAGATATATTCTGATATTTTTAAGTATTTTTTTATATAAAAAAAGTTTAAATATATATAACTAAATATTCTTTTAGAAATTTTCTGTGAATCTTACATACAAATTTTGAATGCTTTATAATAAAAATAATAGTTCAAGGTATTTGTGAAACCCTTTAAAAAATTTAAAAACAATTCCGAAATTTTAGTTTATTTTACTTTAAAATAAGTATATATTTTTAAAATAAATAAAATTTAAATATAATTTCTATTTTCTATTTTTTTGATAATATTTAAATATTTTCAATTATGTAAAGCAAATAATTTTCTTTTTTATTAAATTAAATAAGAAATTTTCAATACTCAAAAATTTATATTTTACAAAAAAATTCTAAATAATAGTAATTTTATTAGATATAAATTTTTGTAAAATTTTAAATATCTTTAAATCATTGAAAATAATTATTTCTTCTACAAATAAACTAAAATAATGATATAAATTAAATGTTGCTTTTGAAACTTTGTTTGCATCAAAATAATAATAAGAAATTCTTAAGTTTTATATTACTTTTTTTTTTGCAAAAAAAATATTTTCCTGTTTATGTATAAGTATTCACAAGTAAATATCACATTCAACCCAGTAACTTGGCAATAACCATTTGTGCACGATGCTTTCAACAACAAATTTAGTTAGATTTCTGCCTGCTGCACTCGGTCGCAAGTAATCGTAAGTAATCGTATAAATGCACAGGAAATAAATGTGAACGGAAGGAAAGCAAAGATTGCATTGCATATTTATCCAAAGCTCGCTTGCAATGCTCGCCACATTACTCGCAATTGCTGCTGCATATCTTGCATTCTCTACTCACTCACACTCCACATCTACGATCTAAGAGTTGTCTGTTGGTTAAGGTTGATTGCTTTTGCGGGTAATGTTAGTTGAAATGTGTTAGGTTGCTGTGGTATATTTATATGCATATGTAGTTGTTGTTTTTGTTATTTTTTTATATTATTGTTATTGTTGACTTTGACGCTACGCTTATTGAATTTTGTTATATATATTGTAGCTAATGGCATTACGCTATGATGCTGTGTTCTTTTCTCACAACTTTTCACCGCTTCCTTTTAATACTTTATTTTATGTGTTTTTTTTTTGTGTTATCTCTCACTTTTTTTAACTTATTTTATTTCATTTTTCGCTTCATTCGTAACGATTTTATTGATAAGATGACAGGACGTATGAGTAATTTTTATTTCGCGTTTTGATGAGAGTGAAGGAATGCGAAAGGAAAGTTGTTAGCACCAAAACGTTGCCTACATTTAGGCACACATTCTTTTCTAGCGAAGTCACATACCAAAATATGAATTTCCAATATATATTTTCTAAAGAAAATTACGAATAAATCTTAATTGGGAATTGTTTATAATGACACAGTTTCAAATTCAGCTTAGAATTTACTAATTAAATATTTTATTATCACCAAATATAATTTTACGCTATCTTTTGCAATTTTCATTCATCCGCTCACATTTACATAAACAAATTTTGTTTATTACTTAAAGTTTCGTAACCGTAATATCAACAACCAGTCTGCATACTTTGGCATGGATATTAATCTCTTTTGACGGTTTGTCCAAACTTTGCTGACAGTTGCTGTAATTATAGTAATTTGAAACTACTGACAGCAAGCACGCAGACACTATATATGTATATATGCATATACATCTATTAAAATACATAAATAATAATAATACTTACGATTATACGAGTCAAGAAAGCAACATTATATATTTATACATACCTGTCTGACAATTAAACGGACATTCGGCCTAAAATCCAACTGAGGGCTATGTAGTTTAGCATCAATACACCGTCTACACTTGAATACTAATATTTTGGCAGCGTTGATTAATAATAGGCAAGTAGCCTAAATTTCATTGTAATTGGTGATAAACTAAATTGTTGTAGGTATGTATGTATGTAGTATGTAGTGAGTATGTGTGTACGTATCAACCACCATCAAGCATTACAGTCAACAATAATTACGCTTATGTATATGTTCGCCTATTATTTAATAATCTGTCAATCAGTCAGGTAGTCAGGCAGTCAGATAGTCAAGCAATCACTCACTCACTCAGTCTGAGGCCAAACAGTAAACAACAAACAAATAAATACGCGTTACAGTATGCCAATTAAATGGAAATTAATGTTTAATAAGGTTAATTGAACTTACCTTTCATATTGATGCAGACACTCAGGGAATGGTAGCCCAATTTATTCATAGGTATATATTAATATTTCTTTAAAGTGAATATTAACCATGCAGTTAAATGTCCTAGCTAACTTTCTAATACTAATGTTGTTCGAACCAGGACTCGAACCCTGGCCTTCAGCGTGGTCGTACGCAATGCTAACTACTTGGCTGTTGCCAAGATCGAGATCAGATTTTACACGGTAATATTGTAGTTTCATACTAGTTCGATATAGGTACAGGTTTTGCAGGGAGAAAATAGAAAATTTTCTTATGTAGATTAGGGCAAAATTTTTGTCTATTAGAGGGACAGAAGTCCAATCAATAATATTCTGATTTTATATAATTTTTTTTTTTAAGTTCTTATTTTATTTTATTGTAATTTCTTTATTTTATATACCTTTCGCTCAGATATAAACGAGACTGGCTCAATAAAACAAAAACGGTTAATTATTCTTCAATATTTATTTTATCCCCTTCAAATAGTCAGGTGATACACATATGCCACCTTTTTTTCCAATGTTCATAACACTTCTGGTAGGCCGCTTTAGGTATGGCTTTCAGTTCCTTCTTCGAATTCTCTTTTATGACTTCAATCGACTGAAAATGCTTTCCACGAAGCGGCAATTTGAGTTTAGGGAAAAGAAAAAAGTCACACGGTGCCATGTCGGGTGAATACGGTGCTTGCGGAACAATATTTACGTTGTTTTTGGTCAAATAATCGCGTACAAGACGAGGCGTATGAGCAACAATTTTGGAACAAGTCGAGCAGACACACGTCTAATGCCCAAAACATCGTGAATAATGCTATGAGCGGATCCATTTGTTATGTTGAGCTCACTAGCTATCTCTCTTTCAGTCACACGACGATTTTCCAACACAATTTTCTTTACTTTTTCGACGTTTTCTTCGTTTATTGACGTTGCTGGACGACGATCATGGGGCAAGTTCTCCAGCGATGTACGGCCGTCCTTGAACGACTTATACCAATCAAAAATACGTGCACGTGATAGGCAAGACTCCCCATATGCCTTCTGCAACATTTTCATTGCGTCCGTCGCACTTATTCCATTGGAATAACAAAATTTCAAACAAACTCTTTTGCTCAACGTTAATTTCCATAGTAAAATTCGAAAAACACACTCGAGGTTGACTTGTTTATAGTGCCGTAAAAAAAAAAACTATGTGACAGATCGCGATCAAATTTGACACGTAAACATATAACAGTCCTGCCAACCTAAGCAAAAAAAAGTATGGCCACTTGTCTTGTCCTTGTCGAGTTATGGATAAAGTCTCGTTTATATTTGAGCAGAAGATATATTATTTTGCTTCAAAGATTTCCATTTATTTTAATTTGTTTTATTTTTTTATTACTTTTTATTTTACTTTTTCTTTTTTTTATTTTTTCTTTTTTTTTTTGTTTTATTTATTTTTTTATATTATGTGGTTTCCTCGAATTCGTTACAGTAACTTTGATGCTCCACGGTGTCTAAGGCCAATGGTCGAAAATATATGCCAATAAAATAATGCAAATCGTCGAGGCTGACCGTCATCCGAGCGCTGTTTCAATTTTCCAGAAGCAAAACATTGCACAAAAAATAGTTTGAAACTTTTCTGCTGGAAACTGCTGGATAGACAAAGAAGTTCGAGGTATGTGTACCACAAGAGTTAACGAGGAAAAACCTCATGGACCAAATTTCCACCAGCGAATCGTTGCTAAATCGTAACAAAATTAACTGATTTCTCATGATGATGAGATGGTTTATATGAGAAAGATGTACTGACATTACCTTCAATAGTCAAAAAGTTAGCGAGAAAAGCGGAGCATATTGGGCATGAGTTGAGTAATTCTAACTATGGTAAAGGCTTTTTAATCAGAAGTGTTATTTGGAATTCCGGTAGATGTCACTTTTAAGGGGTTATATCCATTTGCACAACAAAATAAATGATTTTCTTTGTTATATTTTTTCTTTTTTTTTTGGGAGAAATTGTATTCTATAAATTGATTTAAACAATGTTAATAGACAGAATTTAATGTAGTTTAACCGATCTCCAGAAGGGCCTCTAAAAAGAGGTGTCTGGCGGTGAGGAAGATGTTTCTGCTTTAAATTGCCTGAAACCCGAAAACCAAAGAAATTTAGCATTATAATGAATGAATACAGGTGATGAATACAGAAATAGTGAAAATATTGATTTAAGACAAAATGGCGGTTTCAAAAAAAATCATTTTTTGTGAGAAATTCTACTCCAAATTTTACACGATTTACATGCCAAACAAAACGTCCATTCGTTACGATCATATCTCCGAGTCTGTTTGTTGGATCAACTTCATATTTTAGGAAAATATTCTCATTGTGCATTCGATTAATTAAAAAAAATGGATTTTTTAAAACTTACAAGTGAATATAACCCCTTAAAGCTGTAACTGTTTGACATTTGACAAGTAAAAACTAAGTCAGTAATAAAAATGGAACGATAAAGTTAACACAAGAACTCATGCCGGCCGATTTTCAACGAAGTCGTGTCTTTGCTGATTGGGTCTTTGATTGGGAATTTCATCGAAAAGTCATCTTGAACGATGAAGCCTCGATGACTACGTCCATAAGCAATCTGGTGCCCAGAAAACCCAAAATTTATTGTTGAGAAGCTTCATCAACGGCGTATAACTGTTTGGTATGATTTATGGTCCGACGGGTTTTTTGTCCTATCTTTCTCGAAAATGAGGCTGGATCAACAGTTATGGTGAAAGGATTACGCCTTCGAGAAGTGGTTAATGAACTTTTCGGGCAACCCTAGCAACGACACCATCTATCGTTTAAGGGAAAAGTCTCCGTACCATGTTATCTCTCGAAGAGGTGATCGCAATTGACCACCGAGATCTTATTATTTAACATCTTGTGTACTTTTCCTTTAGAGCCACGTAAAATATAAGATCTACACCAACAGCCCAATGTCGATTCAAACAGGAAATTCATGAAGCTATTGAGGGCATACAACAGCCACATTGAGATTTGGTGATGCGAAATTTCGTAAAAAGGATACGGTGCTGCAAGCATAGCCGTAGCCGCTATTTAGCTGATATTTTTAACATTATTAATGGTATAAATCTCTCCTTACATTGAAATAAGCAACTGTTTCTTTATCCCAAAAAATGCCATTTATTTCTATGAATATTAAAATAACACCTCTTATTAGAAAACCATGTATACAAAGCTTTCAATTTAATACAAAAATAATGGATAACTTTTTACCAGATATTCCATATGTGCTGAAGTTTTATTGTTTTATACATTAACTCTGAAGAAAATTATGGAAAAATATTTTGCCTTAAAATAAAATTAGATCGAAAAGAGGTATTAAGAAAATATATATTATTTATATATAGTTACTAAATAATTAAATTGTGAGTGGTTTTTTTCGGACTAGTTCGCAAGTACTCAAATATTTATAAATTAGTTTGATTTATTTTCTTGCAAGTAAAGAAGAGATAATTGTAAAGTTATAAAGATTTCTATCATATCATTTTTTCATTATAGGTATATATATGTATATACATATATACTATATTTATAATTTTTTTTTACACTGTAAATACATTTCTATTATTTGCAATACAACACGGTTGTAATTGCTTGTCATGTGTTAAACGATGAAATGAAGCCAATATTTTGTCGATTGCCTAAAACCAAAACGTAATTTAATATTTCTTTATTTATGAATATTTATTTACGGATTCATTTCCAATTACTTGCAAAATGGTTTTCCGTTTGTTTTGCAATTTTGTGGGATAAGTTTTTTGTTTTTTTTTTGTTTCTTTGTGATTTTTTTGTTTAAATAGATATATATTTTTTGTATTCTATGCAAGTTTGAACTGGAATTTTTAATTTTTTTTTAGCATTTTTTCTGGTTGATTAGTGGACGAAAATTATTCTTTAGCTAAGCTTACGCATATCTGTCGCAAGGATTTCATAAGAAGTTTTAAAAAACGTGAAATTCGTAGAAAACAAATTTTTGCTATTAAAAATCAATTAATTATATTTAAAACCAACTTAATTATGCAGAAAATAAAATTTTTGCTATTAAAAATTATTTGATTATGTTAAAAAATAAATTTATTGTGCAGAAAATAAAATTTTTCTATTAAAAATAATTAATTATGTTTAAAAAGAATAATTAATTTTAAAAATAAATTTCTTGCTTTTCGAAACTAATTAATTATATTAAAAAATAAATTAATTATGCTGAAAATGAATTGTGTCAGAAAATAATGTAATTATTAAGAAAATAAAATTCTTGCTATTAAAACTAAATTAATTATGCCGCAAATAAAATGTTTGCTATTAGAAATTAATTAATTAATTTTAAAAATAATTTAATCATGCAGAAATCAAAATTCATGATATTCGAAATTAATTAATTATGGTTAAAAATGAATTGATTATTCATAAAATAAAATTGTTGCTATTAAACATAAATTAATTATGTTTAAAATTACTTTATTATGCAAATAATAAAATTTTTGCTATTAAAAATTAATTAATTATGTTTACAATTATTTAATTATGCTGAAAATAAAATTATTGTTGCTAGAAATTAGTTCATTATTTTAAAAAATAATTTAATTATGCAGGAAATTAATTTTTTTGCTATTAAAAATTAATTTATTACGTTTAAAAATAATAATTGAATTAAAAAATTAAATTCTTGCCTTTCGATATTAATTAATTATGTTTAAAAATAAATTAGTTGTGCTGTAAATGAAATGTTTGCTATTAAAATTTAGTTAATTATGTTAAAGATTAAATTAATTATGCAGTAAATAAAATTTTTGCTATTAAAAATGAATTAATTATGAAAAAAAAATTATTTCGCTCCAAATCAATTCCTTGTAAAATAAAAAAAAAAATTATATTCATAATGCCTACAAAATTCCGAAGCTAAAATAATATATTTCTATAAAAACAGAAATCAACATAATTATATTTTTCCACTCAAATTAATCCGAAAAAATTTTCAAAAAACTACATTTTCCAGTGTAATCCGCCCTTTAAAGCCAAAACTTTTTACGATTATAAACACGCTTAAAGTATTTCAGCTTTTAAATACTATAAACTCATATCTTAATACTCATAGGAAGCTTTCAAACTTTTATTCCCTCTTAATTTCTTCCAAAGAAAATTTTAGTATTTTCCCCTTTACCCATTCCCCACGCCGCGCTGATATTTAAACTCAAAAACACTTTTGCATTTATATAATAATTACTAAAGCTGCCAGCCACATGCGAACACCTCAAGCTCTTTATAGAACAAGCCAAAATGTATATGATATGTATGTACGTGTATGTATGTGTGGCACATGTGGTATGGTATGCACTGTATAATATATGTGGCATGCAGCATATGTCATAAGTACAAAGTAGTACTTCAACTCCATTCAATAGGATTATATTCTTTTCATGCCGAGTTGTGTTCACTTTTAGTATTGAAATCACACATACACATATGCATAGGTTCGGCTACAAAAGCACACATATATAAATATATAACAATTTTTGTACAATTTTAAACTCTTCCAAATAGATTGCCATACTTTGGGTACATACGTGTATACGTACAGACATATATGTATATATATATATAGCTCATGTATTTTTAAGGCAAAAGTCGATATTATACTTAGATATGTAGGTGTGTATGTATGTATGTATGACCTCATCGTCTGCAAACACGTAAAAGTGTAATGTGATACACTCACATACATACATACAAACATATATACATCCTAGCAACGCTGGTACCTGGTGATGTACGAGTATGTAGATCTATATGTATTTCTCACTGCTATCTGGTAAAAGTTACAACATGTATAAATATATGCATACACATACATACGTGTACATATATTTACATGTGTGCATATGTGTTTATGTCTATTTTCCTTTGTTGTAATATCAGTGTAGTAGGACAATTCAGTTCGTTCCATCGAAGAGGAAGTAATTGCCATCGATTGATGTCAACGACATTGTTCCGGGGATGGAACAACAATGCAGTACTGCATGTAGTTGGCAGAAGATCTCTGTAAAGGTATTGAATTTGAGCATAGCTGCGTTCAATTCTTTTTTTTCAATTATGTAGATGTGTATAAGTATGTACTCGTACAGTATGTGGCTGGCTATTGTTGAGCTTAAATTTAAGGGCATTCTTCTCCTTTAAAGGTTGATTACATAATTTAATTTAAATTTTATTATTTAATGCATGAAAAGAAAGTGAAATTATTTAATGTCACTAATAATAATTTTTAAATGGATGTTATAAAAATAGGAACGGAAAAATTTAACGCGAAAACTAAGGTTTAATACACTCCTGGTTATGGAGTATTTGACGCAATATATTATCATTATCTTCATATTCTTCTTCTTTAAACGACGGAGGCACCGCCTACGCGGTTACAGTAGAATCAAAAAAATCGCGTCATTTATCTCTTCCTATCACTGTTTCGCATAAGTTTGAAATATCAAATGAAATCAGGTCGCTCTCCAGCTGATCCTTCCAAGGGAAAGGAGGTCTTTCTCTTACTTTCAAAGCTGAAGTATTCTTATCCATTCTGATAACATTACCTATCCAGCGTAACCGCTGTCTCTTCATTCGCTGAGCTCTAATCTTTTCTCCACTTCGGGGTCTACACGAGACGCCATTCAGCTACTCCTTATTTTAATTTACTTAATTTTATTTTTTCCTTACTTTTTTATTTATTTTATTTTAATTTATTTTATTTTATTTTATTTTATTTCCTTTCATTTTATTTTATTTTATTTTATTTATTTTATTTTATTTTATTTTATTTTATTTTATTTTATTTTATTTTATTTTATTTTATTTTATTTTATATTATTTTATATTATTTTATTTTATCTTATTTTATTTTATTTTATTTTATTTTATTTTATTTTATTTTATTTTATTTTATTTTATTTTATTTTATTTTATTTTATTTTATTTTATTTTATTTTATTTTATTTTATTTTATTTTATTTTATTTTATTTTATTTTATTTTATTTTATTTTATTTTATTTTATTTTATTTTATTTTATTTTATTTTATATTATTTTATTTTATTTTATTTTATTTTATTTTATTTTATTTTATATTATTTTATATTATTTTATTTTATTTTATTTTATTTTATATTATTTTATTTTATTTTATTTTATTTTATTTTATTTTATTTTATTTTATTTTATTTTATTTTATTTTATTTTATTTTATTTTATTTTATTTTATTTTATTTTATTTTATTTTATATTATTTTATATTATTTCATTTTATTTTCTTTTATTTCATTTTTAATGTTTTTAAGCAGTCTTGCACGAAAAGCATTACATCGTGTTATTAAAATATTAATTACTCGTAAAAAGTTTAATAATCCCTACAGCTTTCTTTTTTCGTACATTTTTCTCCATAACAACTCCAAACTTTTCCTACATATATTTCATGAGTGAGCATAAAGTCAAACTTACATATTTCAACATTTTCTCTTTTATTTTTAGGTGCACGAAAAAGGAAGAAAAACGATGCTTGTGATCGTATTTTTCTAAAGTCCTCCGTTGTCTGAATCTGGCAGGACAATAAAAGTTTGTGGAAATAAGACAAAACTGCACACATACAGAGAAATATTATGAGTTGTGTTCTTTTAATAGTACATAATACTAATATATTAAATACACACACAATCAAACCTACAGCAGAAAAGCATTAGTTAAATCAAGAGCTGAATGACTTTTATTGAAAAAAGAGAGATATTCAAGTAGCTACTCCAGCACTGGAGAACACAAAAAAGCAAACTAAGCCACAGCAACATCTGTTAAATGCCAATAAAATCGATTTGAATTGCCGCAGCGACAGCAAAAAAATAAGCCAACCAAGAAAAATGCTTTCATACACATACCAACCAATATTAATATGCTTAAATAGCAATTTAGATTTTTTTGTCCGAGAATAATAAAGGATATTAAAACGTAATCTAAGTTAATTGGAGGGTGAGCTGATAGAGAACTAAGAGAGAAGGCAGTCGGCTTTTAAGATATAAGCAATAATTGTTGCCCAATCCCTACTCCTGCATTCGAGCTCAACATAAGTGTCTGCCACCACAACGCCAAGCATGGCAGTGTCCATCGATGAAGGCGTGCTTAGCGCCTTAAGGGGCATAACGAGCAAAAATACGCGTCTACCCAAACCGCTGCTCATCAAAGTTTATGTGTCCAGCTTGAAGGAGGGTATGTATTCGATACATATGAAAGTAACCAATTTATTATTATTATTTTGTTGCATATATAAAACAAATGCATATATATACTCGTTTGTATATTTGTATTTTATACGAATTGAATTGTTAGGCATATATATATATATTTTTTTTTTTGGCTTTTCAATACCACAATAAAGGCCTGCTGGTGCTTTTGATACATTCAAATGTCTCTATATTTTTATATTATAACAATATTTCTCCTCATTGGAGGCCATTAAATGTCCAACGGGTAGCTTTGAAAAAAAGCGGGCTTCCTTGGAGTTTATATCTATCGTCTGTGTCCATGAGAAATTTGGACTTGAACTCTTTACACTACATTACATACATATCTTCCTTGCAACAGGACAGTAGCAAACCGTAAACAGTGTAGAAGAGAAGGTGAGCCCTGGTCCAGAAATGAGTAGGAATTGTGGTTTTAAACCAACACAACGACCTCTTCATCAGAAGCGCCACCATAATAATACCTCAACATATCAGCTGTTAGTTCCATGGTTACCCAACAACTTGCAGATAGATTCCACCAGACACTCTTCCCTTGAGAATGATATTTCTATTCGAAGTATTAAAGACGTGTTTATCAGGAATAATCCATTGGAAGAACTTGTCCAAAAATGGGAAAGTCAAAATTAAAGGCAAGCTGGTTAGATGACTGCTGCTAAAGAACATCCCAGCATCAATAATGGTGTAGTTAAAAGGACAATTCGCTTCAGCGGCTGTTGGTACATCATTATTCTTAATAATTCTACGGGTGGACCGGATCATCTACTTTCCTACATCCCAAATGCACGGAATGGGTATCCACTCTTATAAAACCTTCGTCCATTTTGTGATTAGCCCCATTGTATATTTGATTGACTCCGGCAGTAAATACCCATTTTTGAGCGAAGCCAAAATAAACCACTTCTGTCTATTCAGCTTGGTTTGATGAGCGTTGGGAATTTCAGAGCGAAAGTGGAGCATCCAGAATTTGTACCTTTACTGCAGCTGAAGCTGTGTGTGGTTTGCGCTTTCGTAGATATTACCATCCTCCTTCATGATGTTTAAGACTCAACCCTCCTTTTGTTACAAGACGGACTGTGGAAGAAGGCACCGCTTATGAAATTATAGTCACCCGGTATTCACTGTTGGCAATGCACAAACGACCACATTTCTTCCGTAAACACTTTCTCTCGAAAACTCTATGTGTGGAGCTGAAATAACAAGCTCGTCTTCATTTTTCACATGGAAGGAACCAGTGAAATCTTTGGTGATGTTTCCTAATAATAATTTTTTTGCTTCTTGGTTGGAACAGAACATTTGCTACTAAATAAAATTTAGTCAAAAGAAAGTTCAAAAATCGTACTAAAAAACATAAATATTAGGTAAAGTAAAAATTTCGTTCGGTTTTTTATCTAAGAGATGGCGTTTTGTCCGTAGTACTAGTGTTACTTATCGCATCATGTCATACTATACGGCGCTGAAAACGTGTTTATTCGCGCTTATGACTCCTTATTTCATGATGTTAAAAGTAACTCCGCAAATTCTCTTTCATCCCGTAAATTCTCCTGAAACCCGAAAGAATCACGTGGTGATTCTAGAAAAAAAAATTATTCAATGTATGTACTTTATATGCATTTATTATATGTATTTATTATTTATGTGAATTTTACAGAATTTTGTCAAGAGCGACGCATGCTTTTGGAATTGGTTGGACCAGAGCTACAGTCCATTTACGATGATCGACAAATTGAGGTAAAATATTGTTTTAAAATTAAAATTAACAAAAGATATGTATTGTATTTAAAAATTTATTAATTTCTACTTATGTGTTTTTTGTATTCAAATCTCCAAACTAGATTGAAATCGTCGACATGCACTTCGGCACTGGCCCCCTAGATATAATGCAAGTCGAACAAGATCCGTATATATTACAGGATTATCTACATGAAATTGAGACTTGCTACAACAACTCGAAGAGTGTATTTTTTCTGGTAAGTGTTACAAAAATGAGCAAAAAACAACAACTATGAACGAACACATTTTGCAAATTATCATTTTCTTTTTTTTTTTGTTTTTGTTTTTTTTCGCCCTTCACTTAACTGCTTTATAGGCACTTATCGGCGATAATATCGGTCCCATGCCATTACCAACACACATTGATGAAGACATCTACACAGACATTCTTCAGCAGACACAAACGAGTGACGATGAACGCAATTTACTACAAAAGTGGTACATAAGAGCTCAAGGTGGCGGAGGGGGAGGAGGAGTAGGAGGAGTATTTGGTGGTGAAATAGACACAAAAAATGCCAACAACAGCAGCAACAGCACACAGATACAATATGTGCTCAAGCAGGACTATCGGTAAGTTTGAGAGAGAGATAGATAGATAGAGAGAGAGAGAAAGAGAGAGAGAGGGAGAGAAATGTGTAAGTGAGTGATGTTGTCTGGGATAATTTTGTATAATTGGATATTTATGAAATAATAAATGGGCATTAGATGTATGACACACATGTGCACACCCACACACACATATACATGAATAAAATGCTTCAGAAGTGTAAGAGTAAGGATTATTTATATTTATTGTTTATTTCTATTTTCTCTATAAACAAAAACTCGCTGCGTTTATGCGTAAATCGCTAGTAAGAAAGGGTGTTTTTTTAGGCGTGTGGCTTGCAATGAGGCTGGAAATGATGCTTTCGACTCAGTTTGGTTTGTTATTTAATTAAGACCCAAATTACGGTAGTACGGGCAACCATGGATCCATTTCGCACCACGTTTAATCAAGTGGATAAAGTGCATCTTCAGGGATGGCTAAAAGCTTATAATGAAGATGCTATTGCTGCTGTGGAGCAGAGTGTCAACGGAGACCCGAATGAGTCCCCATCGCACGCAACATTTGGAGCTGTACTCGTACACCATTTATATGGAAGATTTTGTGGAAAGACCTTGGTTTGCAGGCTTATAAAGGGTGATCTAGGTTCACTACTTTTTTAAAGAAAAAACCACAGAAAATTCAAATTTAATGGGAAATGTTTATTATAAATCGAAAGAACATTCTTTGGCATTTATTTTTGGAAGATTATCTCGTTCAAATGTTGTCCTCGGCTACGTCTCAGATGTTCCATCCGTTGAGTCCAATTTTCGGTGACGCGTTCGAGCATTTCGACTGGTAACTGGCGAGTGGCACGCATGATGTTTTGCTCCAAGGCCTGAATCGAAGCGGGATTTTCCACATAAACTTTAGATATTACATATCCTCACAAAAAAGAGTCTTGGTGGCCAATCAACCGAACCAAAACGCGAAATTATCTGCTCACCGAAATGTGCTCTCAATAAATCCACTGACTGATGCGATGTGTAGGAAGTGGCGTCGTCTTCTTGAAACCAAATGTCGACGAGATCACGAGATTTAATTTCAGGCATCAAACAGTCTGTTATTATGGCGCGATAATGGTCGCCATTGACGGTTACGTTCTCACCGGCATCATTTTTGAGGAAATATGGACCGATGATTCCACCGGCCCACAAACCGCACCGGATAAATTGGAGGTTCTTGAGTCCATTCAGGTTGCTCTTTATCCCAAATGCGGCAATTTTGCTTGTTTACATACCTATTTGAGCCATATACCACTGAATAAAATTTGATTTGAAAACGTTGGATCTTCTTGGAACTTTTCAAGAGCCCATAGAACGAAGCGATGTCCCTTGGGAAGGTCGAGCAGCTTCAGTTCTTGTATTTTGTACACTTAATTTTAGATATCGTCATAAAATACGCCAAGTCGTTCCAGTCCGAGTTGCTACGAATGGCGACGAATCGACTCAACACGGTCTTCGTGTACACTTTCAGCTACGACCGCTATATTTTCTTCAAATGTAAACAAATTCGCCGCATTTAGAATGATGGGAAGCGGTTAGATCCTCAAAAAGTCAGTGTTTGGTCTGCCCAAGGGGGAATGCTATGGAGCCATGATTAATGCCTATTTCGTGCCTGAATTAGAGGATGTTGATGTGGACGACATTTGGTTCCAACAAGACGGCGCTACATGCTATATAGCCAACGGATTTATTGAAGCAAACTTTCGGTGAGCGCAACACCTTACGTCATGGGCCTGTGACGTGGGCGCCAAGATTGTACGATTTAATATTTTTATTGGAGTTATGGGAAATCTCTGGCCTACGTAAATAAGCCCGAGACGATTGACGCCTGGGAAGGTAATATTCTGCGAGTTATTTTTGATATAGGGAACCAATTCCTGTAAAAAGTGGTCGAAAATAAAGCTTCTTAGCTGGAATTCACTCGAGCTAGCCACGGCGGCCATTTTTTTAAAACCTAACGACAAACCCTTACTTTTATAATCAAACTAAATCCTTGGTCATAACATTAAATTAAATGCATTTCATTTCTTCTTGAAAGTCACATGTCGAAAAAAAAAATCACCCTTTACCTTGTAAACATATCCATTTATATGTATGAATACGTAAAGCACTTAAGCACGCAATAAAATTCGACTTAAGTATTTATAAAACAATAAACTTCGATTATCTCGCTTTCGTGGCTGCCAACGACGCTCAACTGTTTTTAACTCCATCCATAAATTATTCGACATTCGCGTAATACGCCTTAAAGCGTTTGTTGGGCGTTAAGCGTTTTATGTAGGTGTGTTAAAATATTTAAGCAAGAATGTTAAGCAATTGTTGTTAAACCCTTTTCTTACGCACGCTTACTCGTACTGAAGTATTTATGTACACGTACATCAGGAGGTGGTGTGTTCTTGAAGAAATGAATATTTTCCATCTATTTTAAGTAGCCAAAGTAGGTTTTAATGGTTAAAAAAAGCAGTCAGTTTACCGAGCTATTATTACAACGACAAAATATTTGCTATAAATAGTCTTTTTAACTCAATTTTAGGAGAAAAAACCGTTTAAGATAAAAAATTCTCGATAAAAAATATAAATCTTAAACTTGTTTATCAAGCGGCATAAAAAAATAAATTAAATTGAAATTGCTTTTTCGTAATAGATAAACTCTTGTAGGAAGCCAGGAGGAGGTAGTCTGCTGATCGATGCTAAGTTTACGGAGGACACACTCTTCATCCTAGATACGCCCGAATCACCAATCAATGGTGTTGGAAAAGACGTTCCAAAACCCGGTTATGATGAAGTTTCTATCGTGATTATTGTTCTTTCGATAAAGAAAACGCTTAATTTTCAGAGGAATCTCAAAATTTTTTTATTCAAAGTATTGACCATTGGTTTCTACACATTTCGCCCATTTCTCAGGCAAATTATGGATACCATTCCAAAAAAACTTTTTCTCTTTCGAGGCAAAACATTCGAAGAGCCATTTTTCGACTTCTTCAAAATTAGCGAAGCACTGCTCTGCAAGGGAGTGTCCCATCGATGCGAAAAGGTGATAGTCGGATGGGGCGAGGTCTGGAGAGTACGGCGGGTGCGATAATATTTCCCAATTAAGTGTTTTTAATGTGTCTTTCACCATTTTAGCGGTATGAGACGGCGCGTTGTCATGTTGCAAGATAACTTTGCCATGTCTTTGGGCCCATTCCGACCGTTTTTCGATCAACGCATGATTCAAATTGATCATTGATCGCTACCGACAATCCGTGTTCACCGTTTCACCAGGTTTTAACAACTCGTAGTACACCACACCACACTGGTCCCACCAAACACATAGCGATTTGGCCTTGCAGTCGATGGGCCAGCTTCACCAGGGGAAAGCCATAATTTTTTTCGCTTCGGGTTCTCAATACTAAATCCAAAATTGCTCCTCGAGTCACATGTACTGTTTCTGACAATTTTTGTTGCGATTGGGTTGGATCAACATGCAATTCCTCGTCTTCGAACTTTTTCGCTGCACCAGGATGTTCATTGTCTGTCAAATCGAAATCTCCACTTTAAAATTGACGAAACCATGTCTCACATGTTCTAATCACTGGAGCATGTTCACCATAAGTTTCTACCAGCAACCGGTGAGCTTCAGCTGCTTTTTGCTTTTGATGAAATAAGAAAAGCAACGAATGCCGCAAATGCGATTTACTTGGAACGAATCTCGACATATTCACTGAGGTAAACAAATATGACGCTATTATTTTGGCGGAATATGACCTGCGTATTTTTGTAGGTTAATGTCGATAGAAAAAAATTACATTTATGCCAAAACATAGAAATTTATACATATTGCTAGCGACATCTACTAGTAAAACCGGCAACCTTCAACAAACACACCTGGAGGATAGGAGAGAGAATAAGGAGAAAATGATGTTAAATAATGCCCTTGAATTTATTCAACGAGCCGTTTGACTCTTAAAGAAGTCCCGAGGTCAACTTCATAGCAAAAAAGTAGAAGTGGTGCGGGTTGACGATCCCTCTTTTAACCTGGTAAATGTATTGTGTGGAGCTCAGGGGTGATTTCCGGTTGAGAAATAGAAAGTGGTGTAGTGTAATCGATCCTCTTGTGTTGAAGTTGATGCGAGATGACCATTCCATTGTTACGAAAAGTATTTATTTGAGCACTGTGGCTCTGCAAAAATTATGCAGCGAGGTGATGCGCCAAGTAGTTTTATAAGTGGAGCTTACACCGCCTAGGAAATGACGTATTTCAGCCGATCTTATTTCTGGCAAACAACTAAACGTACAGTAATGCAAGCCTTCGATTATGTACCAGTCACTCTATTGCCTCGGGAATGTATTGAGCAATGTGGCTCTTCAAAAATTATGCAGCGAGGTGGTGCTCCAAGTGGTTGTGAGGCGTTTTTCCGACGATCCTGGTGATGGCAAACAAATGGCAAAAAACAAAGCCTAAATGTATGCGAGGGATATAGAGTATCAAATAGTCGTTGAACTCGCCTCTTGGCTCCCATGTCACTGTTGACCATCACAACTTTGAAGTCATAGATAATTTCGTCTATCTTACAAACAGCTAAGTACCAACAACAATGACTGCGTAAGTAATTGAAAAGTACAGTTTTCCCTCGATGAACAAAAAATCAAACTCTACACGTCGTTCAACATTCCTGTCCTAATTAATATCGCGCGGAGGCCTGAACGTTGGAAGTTTTCGAGGAAAAGGTTTTGCGTAAGGTTTACAATCATCTGCGGGTTGGTAACGGCGTATGCCGAGACATTGACATAGTTCCGCGAATTATGAGGCAACGGCTATGCTGGCAAGGTCATGTAGTCCGATACTGATAACAATACTCTAGCTTGGAAAATTGTGGATACAGTATCCACCGGTGGAATCAGAACAAGAGAAAGGCCTCGACTATGTTGAAAATACCAGGCAGAGGAGGATCCGGCTGTTCATGGTATTTCCAATTAACGCCAAACAGCGAAAAGAAGGAATGCTTGACTCGGCTATAATTACATATGCAGTGGCTACGCCAGTAAGGAAGAAGAAGAAGATTTTCCCAGTAAAGCTCTATAACTATCACAATATTTTCTAAAAACAAATACGGGAAATATTTTGCCACTTCATACAATAACAACAACAACAACAACTGGGAGTTAAAAGTGAAAAGTTGTAGTTAAATGCTCTCATTCCAAGCAAATTTTTTTCAAAATTCATTTGAGCTCACTTAAGATTCAAAAATTAAATGCAAGATAGAAGTTTCTAACCCAACATATTCCATTTAAACGCGCTTATCTGCTGCTGCAGCCAGAGCTATGCGTGTGTATTCACAATATTAACCAAATCCCTACAAAGCGACCTCTAATTAGGATGAAAAAAAATGTTTTGTGTACGAAATGTGTGTAATTTTAGAATTACTTGCAACAAAATAAAAATGTAAATGTTCTTCGAACTCTCTCTCCCTCTCTCTCTCTCCCTCTCCCTCTCTGTTTCTCTCTGCCTCTCTTGTAGCCATTCACGTAGAGCAGCATTATATTTCAAAGCAACATTTAGCCAACATTCTAACCTACCTCCGCGCTCACTCTCCATCTCCTTCTCACGCTGCTCTGCAAGCGTAGCAATCATTACAGCTCAGATTGCATTTGGAACGCGGGCGGTGCTTCTAATCAAGCAGCTCGTTCGACGGTTGCAAGTGCAAGTAACTAAATAACTGTTGAGCTGGCGGCAAGTAAGCTCTGCTGCCACCACCCAAACCACTCTTTGGCTTGTGTTATCGCAACACTGTTTCATTTGCCCGACTTAACAACTTTATATACATAGTATGTATATCCAAGTAAGACAGAGACTCGAAGTGAAATGCAATTTTGTTTGCGTTGCGCTCGTTTGTTTCTTCTTTTGTGTGCTTTTTGCGTTCTTTTACATTATTTTGCCGTCAGTTTGATCACTCAAACTCACAGTGGCAGATAATGCTTGCGCAGATATTTGAAACTTTATAAATTTACTTTACTTTACTTTTAATGTGTGCTTAGGACAAGCAGGAAGAGCGCATGGAGGTCGGGTTGAAGCTTAAAATATTTTCTTAAAATTATATCGCTCCTCTCTCCCCGGGTTACTTGTTTACTGCACGCACTTAGGTATGTACATACAACCCATACATAAACACATTTCATTAAGTTCGCATAAACTTGGAAATTTTTGCAAAATGCAGCTGTGCATCCAGTTAGTTTGTCAATGTAAATGCACCACGCATACATATACACGTACTTGATTTGAGCGAAATTCCTTGAGATTTATGTCTCTTTGTTCTTGTGCATTGACACGAATTATTAAGAAAGTTATTATCAAGGGAGGGAGCACTTTTTTTGCACAAAAAAAAATCCACAAACTCTTCATTAATCTCGACTGAGAAAAATTTAGTAGACTAGAAGTAAAAGCAACAAAATCATACAAACACGATTTTAATTAGTATTTGTAATTCAGCGTGTATCTGAGTTGTGTGAACCTGAATATCTAACCTCGTAAGTCGTGTTATTACGATTTTCTATTCAACTTAAATTATTTTTCAGCATAAAACCAATTAGATATAGATTATGACGAATACGAATTTCGAATATAAAAAAGTTTTCAATTTTCTTATTTCTTTTTCCTTTTTATCTTCGAATAAAACTTCTCATTCAATACTCAATCCCTCTACTGATTTTGTTCTCTTCCAGCTCCATGTTACTCGAGAATTGGCACGAAGAGTACGTGAAAATACATGATGTAATAGAGCGCTCGCTACGGTGTATTAAAGAGAATACAAGACTAGCAAGAGCGGATGATTTTCTACAGCGTGTACAAAAACTGAGAGCAACACAGCTCGAACGGGAGGTGCAACGTGCATTGGGTAAGATAAAATTTATATAATTAATGTTAAAATAAAAATAAAAATGAAAACGAAAATATAAAAGAAAATGGAAATAAAAATCAAAACGGAGATTAAAATTAAAATGTAAATGGAAATGGAAATAAAAATAAAATTGCAAACAAAAATTACAATACAACTAAAAATTAAAACTAAATTAAAATGGAAATCAGGAACAAAATTTAAAATAAAAAAATAAAATAAAATAAATAAAAATGAAACTAAGAAAATAAAGCAAAAGAATAATAATTACTAAAATTATTTATTTAAAAATAATAAAATAAAAGTAAAAAAAATTAAAGAAATAAAAGCAGAAATAAATTAAATAAAACTATTTTATATTAATAAATCACAAAATAAAAATAAAATTAAAAACAAAAATAAAAATCAATATCAAAAATGAAGATATATATATTAATAACTAATATATTATTAACATTAAACAAAAAAGAAGACATTTAAAGTAATTAAAATAATAGAAAAAAATAAAAAATAAATTTATGTGAAGAAATATTTAAAACGTTTTCAATAAAACTAAAGCAACATTAAAGAAATGAAAGTCTAATTATGGTAAATAAAATAAAACTTAATAAAACCAGTAATTCAAAAGGAAAAATTAAGCTTAAATAAAAATCAAAATAAATTTTTCGCTTAAATAATTTATGTAATTAAATTAAATTTATAAAGAAAAAAAAGAAAATTAAAATATATTAAAACATTTAAAAAGATTTTAATAAAAACTAAAAACATTATACAAATAAAAACCAAGCAAATAAAATTAAAAAAAAAAATTATAATAAAAAATTAATAAATTAATAATAATAAAATAAAAACCAAGCAAATAAATTAAAAAAATAAAGTTATAATAAAAACTGAATTAAGGTAATAATAAAATAAAATGTTAAAGTAGGAACAAAGATAAAAATAAAAATAAAAATAAAAATAAAGCTTAAAAAATTAAAATTAAATTGAAGTAGGCATCAAAATGGAAATATAATTGAACAAAATACCAAAATAAAAAATAAAATAAAAATAAAAATATAAAATGACAAATATTATCAAACTATAAATATAATTGAAATAAAAACAAAAATTAAAATACATCAACTTTTAAATAAAAAAATACTGATCTGATAAAATACTGATAAAACAAAAATAAATATACAAACTGAAAAATATTATCAAACTATAAATATAATTGAAATAAAAAGGAAATTAAAAAAAAAATATCAAAATAAAAATTAAATTTAAATTGAATGTATATTATTATCCAGTCATATAGTCAAAATGCAGCGTAAAATAATTACCAACAGTCAAGTAATGATTACTGATCTTTTTATATTTTTTACTCTTCTCATATTTTCCAAATGCTACACAGAACTTTCAAATGATAAAATTCTGGCTGTGTTTCGTGAATGGTCCTCACAATTGAGTACCAAAAATGTGGAAGCTGGCGAACGGTTGCGGAAAATGAAAGATGAACTTACAATGAATTTATCCTCCGACAATTATACAACTCTTGTGTAAGTAGCCGACAAATAAAATAGATTTTTAATCACAAAAAAATGTTATTAATAACTCTAAGAAAAAAATTATGCCGACATACATATATAACACAGTTATACAAATTTCCTGCTACAAAAGCAGTTTTTTATTAATACAATACGTGTAACGTAAAAAACATTTTCCTCGCATTAAAATAATTTTTTATTTCAACAAGACCTACTTTAACTCTACTTATTCATTTCTCTCACAACAGTGTCGCTGGCAAATCGAATGAGCGCAGCATCGATCCGGATAATGATGATCATGAGACCTATTTGAGTAAATTTAAAAATAAAGTTTTTGATAAATTACGCTTTCTCATTGAAGAGCATATAACCAATGATCCTGATGTCACCAAGGGGAGAAGAAAGACTGTGCAGGTAGGTCAAATAAAACAGACGAATAAATATATACACATATACACGATATATGTACATATTTATGAAAGCGAAACTATAATAAAATTAAACCCATATTAGTCCGTTAAACCTTTAGTAATAAGCTCACATACTAGAATAGCCGCCTGCGTGTATTACACGGTCCAAATACTTACATATATGGCAGCAACAACAACAAAGAATTGAAGCTTTGTACGCGCAGGCACACAAATACACGAACATACAAGTATGTACATAAGTCGCTTGGTAATATTGTCGCTACTCTTTCATTAAGGTAATTGCGTGCTACAATCAAGGCAACAACAACAACAACGACAACAAACACATTATGTTAGCTCATGTTGTAACAAATAATTCTTACGAGACATTTTGCTGACATTTAACGACGAACAAATGTGTAGCGACATTAATGATGGCGTTTTTCTTTCTTTTGTTGTTAATTTGTTGTTGGTGCTATTATAAAGCCAACTTATATTAGCAATTTAAAAGTTTTAGTATATAGGCATGTCAGCAATTTTAAACTTCTAACGAGGCACAACACAGACATGCCATTAAATAATATCTTTGAATGGTACAACAGTGCGTATACGTAACCTGAAACAATTTTACTTTGAAATTTTAGTGTAAATTTGATTTGGTTGAATAACTTTTAAAGTAGATAATTTACTGAAGTAATTTATTTTTCAATTTTCATAGACCATTCATATGGAATGTAAAAATATAACATTGTTTACAAGATATTTCTTGAAATGAATAATAAATATTTCACAAAATGAAATATAAACAAATATAATATATAGCTAAACCCCAAAAAAATAAAAAACTAGTAAATAATAAATACATAAGAATAAAAAAAAATGGCTAAAAAATTAATATATATTTAAATTAGAAAAATATATTAAATCAAATTTAGTAAAAACAAGCCAATATATTAATAAATCTAAAATATTTAAAAAAAAAAGATTAAATGATAAATAAATAAATTAAAAAATAAGTAATAAAAACAACTACATAATATATAAATAAAACCCAAAAAAAAAAAATTAATAAAAATAATTAAACAATAAATTAAAAGAAAAATTGGTAAAAACAAATTTGGTAAAAAATTTTGATATAATCAAAAGAAAAATGTTAATAAAAACAAATAAATAATATTAAAAAAAAAAAATATTAATACTTATAAAAAATTAATAACACGAAATATATAATATATAAACATATCTAAGAAAGATTAATAAAAACGAATAAAAAATATAAATAAATAATATAAAAATTTATAAAAAAATAACCATAAATAAATTTAAGCAAAACAAATAATTAATATATAAAAATATATAAACAAATCTAAAACAATTAATAAAATCAAATCAAAAAGAACTGAAAATAATAATGTAAACGTATGAAAATATATATAAAAAAATAATATATAATAAATATAAAAATAAATAATATATAATAAATACAAAAATAAATCTAAATAAATTTAATTGTAACAAATAAATAATATCTAAAAAGATATAAAAAATTATAAAACCAAGTTATAGCATATAAATAATTTTAAAAAAATTATTAAAAACAAATAAATAATACATAAAAATATATAAACAAATCTAAAAAAGTTAATAAAAGCAAATACATAAGAACTAAAAAAATAATATAAACGAACAAAATATATATAAAAATAAATAATATCTGAACAAATATAAAAAATTATTAAAAACAACAAAAAAGGGTATATAAATAGGTTTAAAATAAAATTAATAAATACAAATATATAATATAAATATAAAAGATATAAATATAAATTTGTATAAATTTAATGAGAAATAATATATAATATATAATACATAATTAGAAATAAAAAAAATAATATAAACGAACAAAATATATATAAAAATAAATAATATCTGAACAAATATAAAAAATTTATAAAAACAACAAAAAATGGTATATAAATAAAATTAAAAAAAAATTCATAAGTGCAAGTAAATAATATATAAAAAATATAAATATAAATCTGTATGAATTTAATGGAAACAAATATATAATACAAAAGGTATATAAATAATTAAATAAATAAAATAAGACATTTTAAAAGAATTAATAAAAAGAAATAAACAATATATAAATAAATCTAAAAAACAATAAAAACAAATAAATTGTATATAAATTGAAATAATAAATTAATAAAATCAAATAAATAAAAATATAAATTAAAACTTAATAAATTTAATGAACACAAATATATAATATATAAAAGTATATAAATAATTCTAAAAGAGTTCAATGAAAGCAAATAAATAAAACATGAATAAATGTAAAAAAATAATAAAAATAAATAAATATCTTATAAATAATTCTAAAAAAATTTAATAAACAAAAATTGAGAAATATGAATAATGTATAAATAAATTTAAAAAAAATTTTATTAATTATCGATAATTGTTTTTGTCGAAAAAATATTTTAAATAAAATAACATACACCCTTATAAATTACAATATTTACTTAACACTTTTTGTCACTTGAAAGTGCCAACACAAACACGTGCCGCTTGAAAATTTTGTTACAAGCTAATTTAGTTAAAAACTTTTAATTGACATATTTTACATGCTTCAAATTTTTTTCCTAGTGGTGTTGGTAAAGTGGCATCATAAATACATATATACTATATGCTCGTATGTGTATCAAGTGAAAATTTGAAGTGACTTTAATTTGGAAAACTTTTCATACACAGTGTCAAGATTTTGTAAAGAAAATCAAATGAACTTCATTAACAGCGAAAGTTAATTTTTGAGAATTTTTTTTTCAGCGCTCTAGGCTTCTTCCAACTTTTAAATTTTTTCAATTAAACAACATAAAGCTTAAGTTTGTGCGTTTTATAATTTTAAGAAACAATTTTTTTGAATATTTAGTATTTATATATTTATTATATTTGTTTTATTATTATTATTTTTTTTTTTGAAAGATAAGTTCTTTAAAAATCTTACACAAATACAGAAATTCACTCAAAAAATAATTAAATTATTTTCGCAGTAAAATTTAAAAAATAAAAAAAGACCAAAGCAAAATTGAATATTATTCAAGATAAATTTTAAGCGCATGCACCTGAACATTTAAAAGAAAGGAAGTTGCTTAGCAGACAATACTAAATTTTCTGGCTTTGCTTATAGAAAACAAACTGTCACAATCACAAATTCTAATTATCTCATTTGTGGCGCTGGAAAAAATTTAAAATATTCCCCACTAAAAAAGTTCTTGTGTATTGTGTTCGCTGGTGATCGAGAAGAGAGAAGTGTCATTGCTTCTTTTCTTACGAAAATGCGCATGGCATTTCAATTATCATCAAACCAACAGACAGGTAGACGAAAATAAAAAAAATTTCAACCAACTGTTTTCAACAAATTTTTCGTTTTTCACTTTGTTGGTGATTAAACAAAGCATACATAAACCTTGAGAGCTAAGCGCACAGCATTGGAAAGTACGCAAAAAGAGCATAAAAAAAATGTTTAAAAGCTGAAGAATACCACATGATTTACACCACACAAATATGTATATATGTATTATTATTATTTTTATTTTATTTATTTTTTTTTTATTTTTTTGCTTTTATGAAATCAACAATTTTTTGTATTCACTGTTTCTCGCTTCGAATTCTAAATTTAAAAAAAAAAGTTTTAAATATAGTGCCGCTTTTTCTTGCCTCAGATCAAATTTTTTCCTAACAAAATACGAATTTAAATGAAAAAGAAATGTCTGTAAAATAAAATTGTTCGAATTTTCACGCAAGCAAAGAGTTATTGTGCACGTACATACGTGTACACATAAAAATATATGTATATGCGGGTTTACATTGCCACCGAAAAAAAGTAGAGCTTTGAGACCCCAACAATAAACAAACTAAAACAAAGGCTTACATTTTTCAACACTTTGTTTTTGATTTCTCTTTTTGCGTTCATTTTTGGTGAATTATTACACACCTCCTACCGTACTGGACAACAACCGAAAATGCTTGTTGCTGTGGCAAAACAATGGCGGATGTTCCTGCCCCAACTCACCTTCCACCTCTCCCCTTTTCCGCCTTCCGTTTTCTATTATTCATGTTTTTCGCCCGCAGTTATATGTTTGTGGCGGCATGATGGTATAATGAGCAACCGGTATAAACGTCCACAGCAAAGTAGGGGAAAAAGAGCAAAGTAAAAATAAAAATAAAAATAAAATTCACAAAAAAAATGCAAAAAAGTTGTCATAATTTCTGGGTGCGAAATATTTTTATGCCATTTTTAGCTCTCTCTTTTATACATTATCCCTTTATTAAATTTTTTTACATTTATTTCAAGTTTTTTTTTTGTTTTTTTTTTCCCATTCAAAAATTACAAATAATACCGACAATCAAATATGGCTGTGCTGGCTGGCTGAAGGCTTTGTGGCATACCTGAAATCCAACACACAAACACTCACACACACAAATTCCTGCCAAATAAATATTATGACAGCAAAATTGTAATGAATGCGAGGCGAGCAACGGAGGCATTTAATTAATGATGTTTTTTTCATAAGCACACATAAGCTAGGGAATTTTTGCTCCTCTTTTGCGTTTTGTTTTGCTTTATTTGTATAGTCACGGCAGCCTTTGTAATTAATACGCAAATATCACCAAATTTATTTGGTTATTTTGTATAAGTGTGACTTGCTGCCTAGCATATGTGGCAAGCAATAAATTTTGTTAGCGTGACGAGACACAAATTAGTTGCGGTAATAACTTGAGGCTTAATGCCATGCCTTAGTGCTTGATTGGGTGGATACAAGAGAGATGTATCTTTCGGCGTATTAATTAATTTCTTACATTAATAATTTATGCACTTAAAATAAAATCTTTTTATTGTCGCAAATGTATTTAAGTATATATTTAAGAGGTCACTTCTCACATAAAAACTCAGTATTTGTTTGATTGAGCGCTATTTACCCAAGTTAAATATAAAAAAAAAATTATGACAAATTAATTAAAAATAGATAAGTTAATTTTTTATCAGTGCAATCGCTCCTCTCAAGCTCAAATATATAATATATCTAATAAGAAATAAAGGCTCCTCAGCTGTTCAGAGCCGGCTTAGTTTAAGCTAATCATGACGAACACCACAAATAGGAAGAGAAGCTCAGCCAAAAATTGATCAACGCCTAGAATTTGCCAATTATATATATTGAATTATATATTGCGACCGTCGTATATTTTATATATTCACCTTTTCCCCTATATATGTTATAAAAATATCACTAAGCAACTATCGAAGCGATCAACCAAAAGAAATCATTTTTAATTTTCACTGATCAAATTTATAATTCTGTATATATTAAGCTGATTTCACGCATTTAAGCTTATTGTCCTTTGCATTAGATTATTACTTTTGAAACATAATGTTTAATTTTATTTCACAACTGAAAACACGTGGCTGTCAAAAGTAACATTGACGGAAACCAAACACAGGGCACACCATATAACCCTCATTGTAAATATTTCTAAAAAGTATAGGATGACTCAAAATACTCAAATAGAAAATGAACTTGCTTGAATTGAGTTTAATTAGTGATGGTGAAATATATCATTAACTCTATCATTATCGCTTAAAGTAGGCCAAATCAGTTTTTATTTCCTTCTACTACATATTTCATTAAAAATTTATTTTTCTTTTGACCTCTCCAGGAGAACTTAATGTGTTTTCTTCTTTCCTTGCTGCCATTTCAGGAGTTTGTTTAAAATAGGCTGAAGAAACTCAATGCTTTCGGTACAATTTCTTTTGAACTTCCACATTTATTCTTTAAGTTTCTCAAAACCCCAATACCCTACCGACTCGTTCTTAAAATCAAATTTCTCACCAAGTGAAAACAAATCCAATCCAAAGCCCGTGAGACAAGCTGAATTAAGGCAGTAAATATGAAATGAGCGTTTTTTTAGCAATTTTTTTGAAAGAGAAAGAAATTATTGACATTTTTAGATAATAATTTATTATATTTAAACTTCAAAAAACAATTTTTAGTATCAAAAAATATTGGAATTTCCCTATGTTGTGATGAGTTTACTGAAGCGGCTGCAGTCTGAACTCGTGAAACGGTGCCCGTGACGGAGGTCGTGCATTGCATCTGAAAAAGTCAAACCAATTGAAGCCTCTGAAGCAACCGCCATATAATCATATCAGAAATAATTTAATAAAATCTAATTAATTAAAGACATTTATAAAGAAATTTACATGAAAAAGTACTCAATTTAATATTATTTAAGAAAATTAATTACTCTCTTCACTTTACCGCAATATGATTAATTTCTCATTAAATTTGAAGCCCAAAAACAAATTTCCTTCAACTCAACACTCCCTCGCGCTCTTATTGCCTTTACTGCAAATATTTTCTTAAGCGTTAAAATGCCTGCAACGCTTTTGTGTGAACCCTTTTTCGACGGCAGCTCGTTAGCAGCTGTTAAAGAAATTATATAAATTTTGTGGGTTTTTTTGTTCTTGTCGCACAGCAGCATCCGCAGCTGTTTCAAGGCAGCTTTAGTTGTCTGCGTTTTTTTCGCACTTTTTTTGTTGTTTATTTTTTTTTGACAATTTTCTTGATTTTTGAGCTTATACCTCGACGGAAGTACCCAGCGGTTGTATGAATGTTTGTGTGTATGTATGTATGTAGCAGCTGTTGTCACCTCCTCTAGCCCATCGTCATCTATCATTCATTCAGGATAAACGTACGAAAAACTTACAAAAACAATTTCGTTATCATTAAATTATTTATTTGCTTGTGGATTTTCAACGAACCAGCAGCGACTTTTCATATTTTCACTAAAGTATTTGAGCAAACAAACAGCCTGCAGGGTAGCTGCTGGGTATTGGCGAAAGTGGAAAACAAAAATTTGTTTGTTTGCGATTTAGTTAAAGTTTTGGGCGGTGTATTTTTCGTTTAGTCTGCGTGTTTGTGGTTTGTTGGTTTCCAGCTAACGATGGGTTATGTGCTGACTTGGTTAGGTATGGAGAGAGTGTAGCATTTTCTAAATGGAGCTGTCAAAACCCACGACTGAAAGAACTGACTGGATATACAATTTAAAGAGTTGTTTGTAGCTTCCAAAAATCTTTTCAACGTTCACTTCCAACTCTTTGCTGAGGATGTTGAGGGCCTTGTGGCAAACGGGAGTAGCTGTAGCTAAGCCATAGACCAACTAAACTTTTGCGAACATTTCTCTTGATGTAATAAACTTGTTTTCTTCTTCCAACCATGTGTGCCCGCTTACGTGAGTTTGGGTATGGGGTCAACGAAAAATATGTAGCGTCTGAATCGTCTGAAGGCCGAATACTCCAGCGTTTCGTCATCATGCTCTGCACTCAGCCGTTTCCACTTGACCTAACTTTTGGACATGATATCTGAGGGATAGATGCCCCATTAATGGACCCACACGAATACCAAATTCTCGTTTTGCTTAAGTTAGTAACAGTTTGGTTTATTTACAATCCGCACAGCCCCAAAATAACTGGGTGATACATCCTTTGGGGGGAAGTGGTCCAGGACCTGAAGTGTTCCTTCATGAACCACTGCATAGGCAACATTTCTCTTCGCAGAATCTTGGATAATGATAAAAAAATTCTACTTGGCCACATGCCGCATGAGCAATGGAACCTAGAGCTTGCTTGGTGCACATGTTTCTTCTAGTATTGGGTAGGGATGCTGGTGAGACTTAAATACCATTACCAGCTAGAGTATTAACTACCTGTCTTTGTAGTTGGGTTCTCAAATCTTCATTACCTCATTAGAACTTTGAATTATTACAAATATTCTACTATAAATTTGTAATAAGACTCAAACACTTTAAAAAAATGAGCTTACTGTAAATATAACTTTAACCTTAAGTGTGTGAAAGTGCAATTCTCTGTCAATGCCTATCAACAGCAATCCCTGCTACCGTACATATTACTGTATTAACCTACAACAAGCATCATGTAAAATGTCACTCATACGCCCCCACTTACTTTGCTTTTAAATACACAAAAGCATGTAGATATTTAAATTTCTAGGGGAGAATATGCTCTTACACACACACACACACATACGTAGTCACTTGACATCATCACTTACTCCCACCACAAGTGTTGCATCAACAAATTTTAATTAACAAAACTACACTCAGCTAATTTAAATAAATATAAATTGATGCAATCGAAATGGAAATAATTATATAGGGTGTTTCAAATGAATGAAAACTAAAAGTTTAAAATTCAACGCATATGTACACTATAAAAGAAAATTATTTATATTTATAGTTGCTTCGTAAAAATGTTTCCTCTGGTACAAATTTCAAAAAATATATGAAAAAATAGATTTTTTTAAAAAAATAAAAAAATTGAAAAAAATTTAATTTTTCGTTGGAATTGCTTGGCTTTTTAAATCAATCAAAATTATTTATTATTGAAAGACAAGTCTATTTTTTCTCAGAAAATAAATAACAATAAAATCTTCCAAGTCGATAAAAGAAATATCCTGTATATCTACATACGAGTATACATATATGCATCATCAAAATATTTACTCAAGCAAAATATTAAAGAGCTAGTGCACTTGCTAATAGCTGTTGCCAATATTTGTTTATATATATACATATACATATACATATATAGAATATAAGCACTTCCTTGTGCTTTAGAACACAATATTCCATTATATATATAAACAAAAGCTTTAGAAATTTACATATAAATGAAATTGTTGTCTTCTAGCAAGACATCGACTTAAATGTCACAATTTTATAGCATTTGTGGTTGAACGAAGACTTAAAATATATATAAATATGCATTTGTATGCTTTTCTATAATTTTCTACAATAATTAACCATGTTTCGAGAGGTCTTAGTGGTTAATAAAATGAACTTATTGTTCCTTCACAATCTCTCGGCAACTAATTAATGCTGTGGAAATTTGTTCAATAATATGTTAAAAATCTAAGAATTAATTTTACTGAACTTCGCGGCATATGTAGTTAGTTAATGATTGATAATTTGCAAAAAAAAAATTATGGCAAATAATATTTCTAATTTGGCATGCAGCAGTCAGTTGCAGCCATAATTCGAAGAAATGAAGGTATAAGATTTAGTTTTGAAGTAAGAAAAAGAACAGGTGAGGTAGCAAGAAGTAAGAGAGAGTAAAGTGTTTTAAAAAAATGCCACAAAAAGATGCCACACATAGAACTAAGGTAGGTTTAAGGAGAGGTTCCTCGGAAGTAGAAATTAGAAGAGCATACTCATTTATGGGAATTAATATGTATTCCTTGAATTTGATATGTTCATAAAAGGTCATGACCTCGGCATAACGTTGGCATATTAATCTTGCATAAATGAAAATTTTAAATTTCCAAAATTAATTTTTTCAAAACGTTGCCTACATCTAGGCTGAATTTTAAGCACTTCTCAAGCTTCTCAAATCTTATTTAAAATTTTAAAAATTATAATTTTTTGTACTAAAAGGTTCTTAAATTGATAAAAAAAATTGTTTTTATCAAACTCATTTAAATATTTTGAATTTCGGAAGAGCTGCATTTGTTGGTTAGAATATTAATAGGAGCCTAATTGTAGGCAATGAAATATTTCTAATATTATATTTAATTTTCGCTTAACGCTAAGTTAAAATTTTTGTAAAATCGTGTAAACAGTCTCTGAATAATAGTTTCAAAACATAAAGTTAATAATTGCTGTACTGAAAAATTCTTTAATTTATAAAAAAAAAAAATTTTTAATTTTAAAGTTTTTTTTGTTATTTCTTTTATCGTTTTTCGCTTTTTAGATATTTTTACCACTTCATTCCACTTTCACTGTCTTATATGGTATACTCACTTCATTTCGTTCCCTTTCTCTATGCATATAGGTATATTTGTACATATAAAACATATTAGTAGTAAAATGGAAACTCGTAAACGTCGCAACTTTTTAACCGCATTTTAACTTCAAGTACAACAAATTTTCACACTTGTTCCACCTTTTTTATGAGTCAAGCAGCCGGAGCAGCAGAAGAAGCAGCCACAGCAGTTCACATTGTTAAGAGCGCTTTTGTTGTTGCAAGAATGCAATTTTAATGTCACACTTAGTCAACAAAAAAAATAAAAAAAATGAAATAAAAATAAAACCAAGGAGCGTTAGAGATGAAAGCGTTAGACAAACAAGCGCCGCTAAATGGATGGGGAAATACACAGCACAAGCACACATACACGTATTGCACAAACAAACAACCCCAACATTTTATTTTCTTTTATTTATACTTTTTTAAACATTTCATTTTTTTTACGCTCGCTTTTAATTTTCTGCATTTTTATAACTTTGACGCCTGTCAATGGCTGAAAGATGGAGCAGTGACAGTGCCCGTGAATACGCTTTGTGGCTTAACATATATGTATGTGTATAAGTTACTAAAGAATGCACTTGAAAATGCATAGAAAAGCGTGAGTCTTCCCACAGTGTCATCACATTTTATTTTCTTTTGTTTTATGTACACTTTTTTTTTATACATTTTTTCTCTCATTTTATTTGCCTAAAAAGGAGAAAAGAGGGAGCGCCTGCCAAGCTTTTGCAACATCACGTACGCTTTTTTGCCTTTTTAAAAATCTGCATTTCACTCAACAATCAACTTTGTATTATGCAAATAAATATTTATGCATCATTTTAACACCAGCACATGGACACACACACAAACAGGCAGGCTGAAGGACACCTTGTAATATTGCTACAAAAAAAAAAAAATAAAAATTTATTTCTTCACATAAATTTGCGCACAAATGCCCCTTCAATTTGACTAAACTATTACGAGAGTACATAATTTTTTCACGCTTAGCACATTTATGCCGTCAAGGACGACAGCGCAGTCAATGGAAATCCCTTTCGCCTCAATGCCTCAATGTTGTTAACCTGTTTAGAAATGTGCTTAAACTACCCACCCGTTTAGTGTGAAAACATTTAGCTAACCTCGGTCAATTCTGCATACTCTTTTCAGCTTCTATTTACAACTACAGTAAGTAGTTTTAGTACACGCTATCACCTTAACTGCTGTGGCGTGGCAGTTAACTTTTTAACGCTCGTTTTATGCTAAAGTGACTTGTCAAGTAAATGCAAATTTTCTCTCGCTCTCCCTCTCTTTCGGAAAAGCATAATACATTTCGTTATTATTGTTGCCCACCACCAATGAAAGAGTGAAGTTTTTGTTGAGCGTCCGACGTCTTTATACCAAAAATATCATCAATTAAAATGCGTTTTGGCGGGTGTCTCAAATCCATAACTGAATAGACACTTAATCATGGTTAGTAAGTAAATAATATAAAACCGCTTATACACTAAACCGCAAATGAGTTAGTTAGGAGGGAGAAATTATTTGGTCAGTTTAATAACTAAATACAGATACATACTTAATTATCAGTAACCACAAAATTCGCTACAAAAGATTAGTTTTAGGTAAATGCAGGAATGCAAGCCTGCAATAAGTTAACGCCTGAAGTTATGCAACGTTTGAGTTTTTGTTATCGTTAAGGCATGCATACTTTTAGGCGCATTAAACACTTGAGCTTCTCAATTGGTTAATGGTGTAACAAAAATAACTAATTGCCATTGTAGAACACATTAAATAGGTAAAAAATAGTAATTAGTATGAACTATAAGAGTCAGAGAGCTTGGTTTTGTCTATTTCGTTCCAGCAATTTTGATGTAAAGAATATTTCATGGTGTGAAATTGTCTAAAATATTGATTAAAAAATAGAAATCATCAAGTCTGGCCATCAAGGAAGCACTGTTTCGAATATCCAAATACGCCATATATTGCTCAAAAAACAGTTTGGAATCACTTAAATAAGGCTGGACACATAAAAAGGCGCCACATATTGGTTCAAAGTGAGTTAGCGAGAAGAAACCCGGTGATGAAAAGTGGATCCTTTGGTCGTTGTCGAAGGGCAGTAAGTTGACACAAATGGTTTCCAAGGCAGGATTGACGGCCAGTAAGGTTTCGTTGTGTGTTGGGTCGATTGGAAGGAATCATCCAAACTCCACTACAGTCTAACTCTAAATTCGTTCGTCTGAAGGAGGCAATCACCCAGAAGCGTCCAGCTTTGGCCAACAGAACAAAACCAAACCACACACATTGACAGTGACTCGCGAGAAGCTTCGAGAACTTGGTTTGGAAGTTCTTATGCATCCACCTTATAGACGGGACCTCGCACGAAGTGACCACTATCTATTCCTGTCTATGACGATTTAGCTGGTGAAACATTGGTCTCAAAGGCAGCCTTGTCTAACAGTGGCATAGCGTCGACACCCATGTGCACAAGCTCAAAAGCTTTACACTTTCCAGTGAATTTACTGTGACCCGGAGAGCATATTTTTTTGTTCCCAAGTGAGCTCAAGCCGCCAAGATGGGTAATACACAATTATATTTATATTATTGAGCTCTCTTTAATTCAACCGTAAGCAGTATCAACTGCTTGACTGATTCGCTGTGAGTCCATCCTTTAAAGTTAGCCTGGAAAATATTACATTAATTTGGAAGTTTAAATCCAAATTAGTTATCCTCGTCAAAAGACTCCATCATAATTTTTTTCATTAAGGTTTTAGCAAACTATAATGAAATTTACTTCTCCTTTTCTATAGTTCTGATATACTGTGTACAGTTTGTAAGAGAGTCGATTCCCTCGAGAGCAGCAGTCCGTCAATGCACGAGCTTACCGCAGATCCAGATTACCTGAGTTTAAACAGAGCCGGAATAGTTCGTAACTGATGCCAAGGAAAGCGGCATTTTGGATGATTACCACTGACTTGGCTGATGAAACTCCAGCATCTCAAGCAACCTCCATAATGGGAAAGTTGTATGAAACATGTCAAGCTTAGCTGTAAATTTAGGTAGTCCCAACAGGAGCCAACTTTACGCCGCTATGTCTATTTGGTATCCATTAGGTTGGGGGAATACCGAATACCTCGTCCAACCCTTAGATACTAAATGAGGTTTACACAAAGTAACTGCTTAACAGTTGACTTTTTTACGTTAGTTCTGTAGAAAGCAATACGATTCTATCAAAGAAAGTGCGATCTTTTACAAGATCGTTTACGAGGTGTGACAATAAAGTCTCCCCTCCATTGATATATTTGCCATCGCCATCTAGCTTATTTAGTTCGCCTGCTGTGTCGTGTTGAGTAAACGTGTGTTCGTGTTACTCGTCACGAAAATGGAAAAACCAAGAGCGACAAGTGGAACACGATCCCACGCTGCTTGATCGAGTTATTACTGGCGATGAGAGCTGGTTTTTTTCATTACGACCCGGAAACCAAACGCCAAAGCTCACAATGGTTGTCTCCGCACGCTCCCCGCCCGAAAAAAGCTCGCCTGAGCAAGTCGAAGGTGAAAACGATGATTATTGCCTTTTTTGATAGCCGTGGAATCGTCCACAAAGAATTTCTTCCACCGGGGCAAACTGGAAATCAAGTCTACTATCGCCAAATACTCGAAAGTTTGCGAAAACGAGTCCACAGGGTGCGACCAGACATCGTTCGTAACTGGATCCTTCATCACGACAATGCGCCGTGCCACACCGCCCTCAGCGGGTGCCAGTATTTGGCCTTTAAAGGGATCGCCGTGTTGCAACAACCGCTTTATTCGTCCGATATGTCGTTCTGTGATTTTTTTTTTGTTACCGAGAACAAAATTGCTGGTCAAAGGAACTCATTTTGAGTCGATTGAGGACCTCCAGGCGGCCGTGACGAGGCGTCTTAATACCCACGTCACTGCTGATAGTCATAACTTTGAAGCCGTAAAAAAATTTGGCTTTATTAAAATCAGCGTTAACACCAACAACAATGTCACCCTGAAAATTCAACGCGAAATCGCGATATCGCTTTCGACAGAGCCTCTCACCATTTCCTAATTAAGAGACAGGGACTACGTTACGCAGTCACATTGTCTGAATAGCAGGGAGCTGTCAGTGCTCGCTGATGGTAGCACAGAAAGAGAAAGATCTCCACTGCTATGCAAGGATCAGGTGGAGAGTAAGCTGATATCAAATTGTAAAAAGAAGAATCCGGTGACAAGCTAACTCTGAAATAATCGTGTTAGCGCCAACAAAGAAGAAGAAGAAGCAGAAGTAGAAAGATAAATCAGCAAACGCTTAATTTCCTCTCTCCAGGTTATTTCTCTTCCAAAATAGTTTCAAGTAGAGAGTTACTCGCAAGAATTTCCTTTATCGAACAAATGCAGGTTCAAACATCCTATTGAAGGAAATAACAGCACCGGAATTTTATACCTTTTGGTGAATGAGACAAGTTTCACCTTACTCATTATATGCTCAAGCAACATTGAATCTATGCAAACTTTACTTTTTATGATAAGAAAAGCACTTCTAGTTTTCAGCTTCAACTTTTCTGCCGAAAAACTTTTCATCTGAAATATCTGAAGCGATAACGTTTATTTGCAAACAATTTGGCACCACCACCACCTTTCGCCTTTGCAATTCATTTGCTTTCAACACATTTTCGCTTTTAATTAACCCAAAATCACTTATCGTTGCCTGCCTGCCTTGTATTCAATTTCTTTTTAATTGCCACTTACTTCTTTCTCAGATTTTTAAGTATTTGCCCTTTCCACTTCCCTGCAAGTTATTCGTCCAACGTTGCCAAACTTCACTTGCCCGCATAATGCCATACTTACAATATTTTCAACTTCTTTATTTTTAATTTTCTGCTCTCTTTCATTTCTTTGCATTCATCAGTCGCTTGTGTAATGGCGAGGTGTGTACTTATAGTGGAGATGGAAGGGGTTGGGGGTACAAATAGTTGAGAGAAGGTGGCGTAGTTTTAAGTCGTATATGCACATACGTATGTATGTATGTAGGTGGCTCGTTTCCAACTCGTTGCCTGATTGTGCAATTTGCGGAAGTAAGCGAATGTAAAGTGTGCCAATAGCCTCGGGGGTATTCAGATGTGCAAAATTCATGCATTTTTCCGCTTCTCGTTATTTATTAAAAAATGCTCAAACTCAGTTGATACACGTAAGCGCAGGCGGCGTAGCGAAATATTGAGGAAAATTAAAGGTTATGCCGCGATAACTTCCTTACAAGAAATTAATTTCCTTAAATTGTAAATTCAAAAAAAATAAAAATAAAAATAAAAAATCTCCAAAATATTTCTAAATTTTCAACTTCTTCCCTTCTTTTCAGGAAATTTTCCACGAGCATGCCACACATTTACGCATTCTCCGCGAACATCACGACTCCGCCGCGCTCGCCTCAAGCAGCGTGCCCGATCGCCTGCGCCAGAATTTATTGGCAAATTTCCGCAATGGCAGTCGTCACGCGCCCTACTTCATTTACGGTCCACATGGCAGTGGCAAAAGTGCGCTCATTGTTGATTTGTATCAACAGTGCAAGGATTGGTTCAGTTCAACGCGCGTTTATCGGGTTATGCGTTTTGCCGCTGCCTCACCAAGGTCCGCTTATAATTTAGAATTGTTGCGTGTTATTTGCCAACAAATATCCATCATTTATGATATACCCGAGGGTTATCTGCCCAAAGATGCCTCATTCGATCCGGTCTATATAAATAGTTGGTTCCAGAATTTACTGCGTCGCATTGAGGATATGAATAATGATATATTTTTCATATTTATCGATGATCTACAATTGCTGAATCCACTCGATTGTGATGTGGTGGCGGCTTTATCGTGGTTGCCCACCTCATTGCCGTGGAATGTACAGCTTATCTGCTCGACTACCACACCGATTGATCAATTACGTTTTACACCTATGCAACGGGATCGTTTCAAGTCAGCGGAATTTCTTTTCGATTTGTCAATGGAGGGAAATCGTACAGTGTTGCATAAGCCGTTAGCTGTGGCCGCGGGTTTGCCGGATATTTCGTTTACCGACTTTGTAGCGCATGAATTTGATCGCTTGGAGGCGCGTTATGGCAAGAGATGTGTATCGCGTTTGGCTGGTTACATTACTTGTTCGGAGTTTGGTTTGTCCGAAACGGAGCTGCTGGAGTTGGTCATGCTTACCGACGATCCGGAGGCCTTTGTCGATACGGAGCGTGGAAATTTCAATTTTTCCACATTCAAACAAATACACAATGATATGAGTAAGTACAAAAACGAGAATACGCTGTAACTGAGGTTGATTGATGTGGAGATGGAGCACCCAAAGAGTACTCTGAAACATAATGGAAGGGTTAGGCTAAATGAAAATGAAATGAAAAATCAATCTTCTTAAAAACCCTACCTCCTAACACTTCTAATTATCCCTTCATCCATCTTAGCTCAATTCCATGCTTCAACGCAGTTACGTAAAGATATAAGCGCCCTGATTCTGCTGACTAATGCAAAAAAAAAAATTATTTGATTTATAATTTTCAATTTCCTCTCTTCACTCCACCACAATATTCAACTAAAATCTATATATTTAAAATTTTCTTAATATATTTATTTTCTTAATTTCCTTCGCAGAATTTCTACTACGTGATAAAATCATGTCCGGCAAAGTATTGCTTCAGTGGCGTCATAGTTATTGTGCTGAACTCTCAAGGAAACGTTATATGGATGCGCAGAGTACACGTGCCATGCACATAGCAATTGCAAATATATTTTTCCAACAAGAAAATGAAGATAACGACGTTAGCACAAGTGAGAATGCGTCAGGAGAGAGTGACAAGCAATCAGGTGATTTGAATAGATATATTTAAAGAACTTATTTATATACTAATTTTATTCGCGAAAGTTACTCATACGCCATGAGATACAAGTTTTTATTAGATTTTAATAAAAGTAATTTAAAAAATCGTAAATCGTTCCAGTGGCTATAAAGCGCCAATCATTTACAATATTTTATTATTTTATTTTACATTATTTTACTATTTTATTTTATTTTGTTTTTACTTTAAAATATTTAATTTTATTTTATTTTATTTTACTTTATTTATTTATTTTTTTTTATTTTTATTTATTAAATTTTGTTTCTGTTTATTTTTTTATTTTATTTTATTTTATTTTATTATATTTTATTTTATTTTATTTTATTTTATTTTATTTTATTTTATTTTATTTTATTTTATTTTATTTTATTTTATTTTATTTTATTTTATTTTATTTTATTTTATTTTATTTTATTTTATTTTATTTTATTTTATTTTATTTTATTTTATTTTATTTTATTTTATTTTATTTTATTTTATTTTATTTTATTTTATTTTATTTTATTTTATTTTATTTTATTTTATTTTATTTTATTTTATTTTATTTTATTTTATTTTATTTTATTTTATTTTATTTTATTTTATTTTATTTTATTTTATTTTATTTTATTTTATTTTATTTTATTTTATTTTATTTTATTTTATTTTATTTTATTTTATTTTATTTTATTTTATTTTATTTTATTTTATTTTATTTTATTTTATTTTATTTTATTTTATTTTATTTTATTTTATTTTATTTTATTTTATTTTATTTTATTTTATTTTATTTTATTTTATTTTATTTTATTTTATTTTATTTTATTTTATTTTATTTTATTTTATTTTATTTTATTTTATTTTATTTTATTTTATTTTATTTTATTTTATTTTATTTTATTTTATTTTATTTTATTTTATTTTATTTTATTTTATTTTATTTTATTTTGTTTTCATCAACTATTTATTCTCATTTACATTGTAGAAATATATATAAAAACTCAAGGTTTTTGTTATTATTGACATTTTTCTCCCTCTTCTCTTCACAGTAATCAGTCAAAGGGAGAGAGAAAGCATATCGGCAGCGGAGCGTAAATCCTCATCACATCACAATGATGACACATCTACCTTTTATAATCCCATCGCCGCTGACGTCTCATATAGTATGCGTCATGTTGAAGAGAGTTGGCATCATTTGATGCGTTCCGATGATATTGCGAAATTCAAACAAATTGCTGTTTGCAATTTCGACTTCCTACTGGCGGCGGTAAGTTGACAAAAAAAAAGAAAATCAATTCGAGGTGGATTTATTTACAAATAAAAGTTAATATTATTTTTTAGGAAAAAATGGAAAATTTTTTAATATTAAGCTAAGTAAGATAAAAAAATATTGAGAATAATATTACAGCGACAATTTTTAAATTAGCACTTTCCTCTGTTCTTTAGCATAAATAAAGATCAGCTTACCGTCTCATACAAAAGAGAATTTTTAATCACCATTTCTTGGTTTCTTTTGAAGTTCTTTTGCCACAACTTCGAATTATAACCACTTCTCTATCAATTTCCTTTAATCTTTATGTAGAAATTCTTTCAATTTCAAAAAAGAAACGCAGGCGCCCTCTCATTCAAAACAAGATAAGATTTTTTTATCATAAATATATTATGGAAGCCAAATGACTATTTCAAGTAATTAATTCTTAATTTAATTGCAATTAAAAAAATAAATCAATTAAATACTTTTGATGCTGCCAATGACATTTGAGTGAATTTTAATTTTCTTCTTGCCCAATTTATATTTTCCATTTGTTTCAAAACAAATGCACGAAACCTTTTTTTTAATTACGTTCACAAACTTTGCATTTTTAATTAAAACTATTGCTACCATGTCGACTAACCCGCCGCTGTAAACATTTCTATGATGCTAGGCATAGCACAGCGTCGGCAGCCGTTGCCTGTCCGTTTTGGATTTAATTTAGCGAAATGCATTCAATGCATAAAGCTTTTTCCAAGGTTTCCTCTGCTGGAAGTACCTGGCGGGCATTTTTGCCGGACTGTTTACTACTGCGCTGAGTGAGAATTTCTCTCGACCAAATACTTGTGCATTGCAAGTACATTCATCATACGACCTGGTGTGCCAGCATGCGCGGTATTCTTTCAACAACTGCTACGCTCTGCTCTCTATATAACTTTGCCTTTCATGCAAGACACTGTCTGCTTCCTGCTTTTAGCTTTTTCTTTATTTTTATTTTTTTCTCTTTATCTTCATTTTTTTTCTTTTTTCTTTTTTCATTTTTTTTCTTTCTCAACACACTTGACGCTGACATTGCATTTTGTTAAAGCGCTGCAATGCTTGAGCGTAAAACTGCCTCAATGTTGCATCTAGCTTCCATTCGCTGCTCTACATTTCACTTCTGCCTCTCTCGCCCACACTCCATCGCGCGCTGTTTGTTCAACCTAAATTGCAAGCACGGAAATTAAGCTAACAAAAGTTTATCCTTCTATAAAACATTGTCATTTGAGTTGTAATGCTTTCTATGCTACTTTTTTTTTCTTTTTGTTTTTGTTTTTTTTTTTGATTATTATGCTTTTCACCAATTTCGCCTCGCTCCCTTTACTTGCGAAAATAAACTCATGCACTTTTGTTCCTTGGTGCTTGTGCTAAGCGCACATTTTGGATTTGCTGCACTTGCAATTACTCAAGTTGGCATTGCTTTTGTCTATAGAAATTTTTTACTCTTCCTCTAAAGATTACTCAAAAGAAAGTATAGTTTTGACTGGTTTGTGTCGGTGTGTGTGTGTGTGTGTTGGTATATTGCTTAGAGCGTTGCTGCTGGTTTTGACGGAAAGTTTACTTGGCTCATTCAATCTGTTGTCGTTCGCTATTTAAATTATATTCTTGAATTTTGCGCTTAGTTTGTTTTAAATATTGTTGTTGTTGCTGCTATTTGAATATTTGAAGTGCTAGCATTGCCGTCTGAACAATGTTGCCAGTTAATTGCTATGATTATTTTGAAGTGCTTGCATTAGCGAGTGTTGTTTGCAATTTCTTTTCTTTTTTATATTTCACAACATAAAAATAAAAAAGAAGAAAAAAATAAAGAAGAGCTATCTTCGCTCATGCCAAAGCCAATAAAACTTTCATGACCATATCAAATTTATGGTATTTCATTTTGGGATTGAATATTCCTTCTCATATCTAAAAAAAAAATTGGTTGGAAACGGCTATATAATATGACCCTCCAATTTCGATAATTTTTGGTAAAATTGTGTTATTCACTATTTGTGTATAGAATAGCCAATATCACGCTTGAGATGCTTTCTTGACAGATTTTTCGGTTGCAGAGGAATGATGTGTCTTAATGCTTTTACCAGCACATGAAGGAACGAACCTACAGTTTATTCGAAGATGCCTCCAAATGGCCACTGGATTTTTATAAGAAGCATTAATTTTGATACCAGAAATCGGTGTATGGGAGCTTAATATTATAGTCGTTCGATTTCGATAATTTTTAGCACAAATGTGAAGTTCATTTTATGTGTGACGAGTACCAAATTACACGTTATTAGATAGTTTTGTGACAAATTTGTTACCCAAAAATCTGAAACCTGAATAGTCAGTCATATATGGTATATGCTATAATCTGGCTGGTTCCTACAAATGATCGTTTAAGTGCATTTGTGTATTAAATTTGATTGAAATATCTCAAAAACTGTAGAAGTTCGACGGACAAACAAGCAGTGCTAACTCAACTCATCATTCTGACCATATCGGTGGATTTTTTGATAAGTAGACTCATCTTCTCCTTCTGGTCCTTACATACTTCGGACCAATGTTAATATAATTGGTCAATTGGAAAGTCCCCGGCTGGGCACATAGATGGCGCTACTCAAACTAAATCCATATGATGTTTAGTGAGTCGAATGAAGAGGTGAACGCCGAAACGTGGGCCAATTTTGAAAAAAAAAAACAACCGTTCTACAAAAATGGTAACGAAAAGTTGGAGAGTCGCTATAATCAATGTATCACCTTTGAGGGGAACTATTTTTCTAACAAAAAAAAGTGTTTTATTATGGTAGGCGGGGGACTTTTCATTTGATGTGTTACCATTTCATGTAGTGTACATTAAAAGTATGAAAAGAATCTCTATACTTGCATAAAATATGTCATTACATGTAGCTTTAATTTTTTATGGTAGGAATTCAGATTTAATTTTCATTTCTAAAGTTCTGTTGAAGTGCTGAAGCCACTGGAGCTTTCGTATTATTATTTTAGTTTTTTTTTTTTGATCGGATCACCGCTGGGTGTTATTTAGCTCAATATATTAGCCCATAAATCTAAATCTAGAAAGGCGTTCATTTATGCCTCGCTCTACTCTTAAGTATTCATTTTTGCCGTCAGCTCAACGTATGTTGAGCCTAAGCTTTAACCATATTAAAAAGTAAAAGTTGATAAGAAATTTCTTGAAAGAAACTGTTCCCATATCTTTTTAGCAGACAAAAAGCCTCATAAATTATTTTTAAAAAATAATCCGAGCCTGTCCTGGAAATATTGGTCAAAACTAGTTCAATCAGTAGTTGAAAAACCTTTAGTTTAACGTTGAGTCGTTAGGAGTCAGTCCTAGTGAAAGAAATAATATTAGATAGGCTACCGTTGGGAAGAAAGCGGTTTCACTTAGTCTGGTCTAGACCCACTATGACGTCACAATTTCTTTGCTAGTTAGGTAATTTGGAGGAAGAGGTGGACCGAAAATTCCCAATTAACTGGTGATCCATTTCGTGGTTCCCTACATTTTTAAAGAAAAAAGCAAGAAAAATTCTAATTTAATCGGAAATGTTTATTATCATTCGAAAGAACATTCTTTGGCATTTATTTTTTGGAGATTATCTCTTTCACATGTTGGCTATGGCTACGTCTCAGATGGTTCATCTCGTCAGTACGATTTTCGATTATTCGTTCGAGCATTTCAATGCTTGATGATTCCACCACAAACCACACAAAACCGTTGTTTTTTCTGGATAAAATGGCAGCTCTTGAATCTCTGCAGGTTGCTCTTCGTCCCAAATGTGACAATTTTGCGTGTGTACATACCCATTGAGCCAGAAGTGAGCCTCATCGCTGAACAAAATTTGAGACAGTTCTTTTATATTTTATCCGAAGACATTCTTGACTTCTGTTATAGGAAGAGCTCTTATTTTCCTGTCAGAAAAAAACTGAACTCTTCTATTCATATTGCCTGCCGCTTATGCGATTATAACCGAATCAATAATAGTGCGCCCTTCAGTGAAATTAGGTCTCTCTCCACCTGATCCTTCCAACATAGTGGATATCTTTCTCTTCCTCTTCGGACGACATTACCTAGCTAGCTCATCGTTCCATCGTCTGCGGTACCATACCCAGAGGAAAATGAATCGTTCAAAAAACCTTTCTCTCGAAGACTCCTAATGCCGACTCATCAGATGTCGTTCAAGCTTCTGCAACATATAGTAGAACGGGGACGATGAGGGACTTGTAGAGTTTGGGTTTTGTTCATCGACAGAGAGAGACCTACCACAACCACTAGGCTGATTAAATAGTAAAGTTATGATTTCAAAGAAGAAAGGTCTAAAGAAAAAATTGTGCATAAAAATATAGGTTCTATAACTTGATTCTTTCGAAATGTTGTAATTGTTGGTCTATCACCCTAAATGAGGTATTAGCTGGTATCGTGAATGATATTGAAGAAGCACCGTGTTGGTATAGGAACCGCAATATCGCCGTGAAAATCAGCTAGACAATCTACAGACTGATCAAGGTGCACTTAGTATCTTTATAGATATATTGAGGGCACAACTACCGCTGAGCGTCTGAGATATGGTTGAATGAGCTGAAAGCAGAACAAGAACGGAAGATGAGCAAAAACTAGAACATTACCCCATCGCATATGCCCGACCTGATAGCACAATGAACCTACTATTGATTACGCTTAATTGCAGTCGCTCGCGTTCAGGTCATTTCCACCTCTCTTTCAAAGATCCAACTGAATTGCTTAGGAAAATCAGCATCTAGTTACACCAGACCTTACAGAAGACATTAAAAATTCAGTCAAATTACTTTATTTCTTCTTTCTTACAGGTTCAAACCGTCTCTATCAGTTATTTACGTTGCCTCATCGAACATGTGCGCTGTTATTTGTTGGATCGCGATATTGAACTGATCTATTATACAATACGCAAATCGAGCGATGTACTCACACGTGATCCGATGCAGCTTGGCTCACAGGTAAAACCAAAAGAAGAATAATAAATAATACATAAGTACACAGAGAAATATATATGCGCATAAGCGGCTTTAAAATACACACAGAGAGTTTTCTTTACAAAAAAAGTCTTATACTCTGCTACCTACGCCCTCCTTTCCAGCTCATCTCTTGGCTACGGCCAATCAGTGAACATGACGAAAACGATAATTCCCTTCTGAGCATAACGGTGCGCTCAGCGACTGCCTGGTGTGACGGCTATACAGTGCCATTACTTGTGCCACTTACCGGCTGGCTACCAGCGACCTTACCCTCGCAGATACGCGTCATGACAGTAACCGGCACTGGACAGGTGCGTGATGTTTGTGTCTCGTCGTCGAAGCAACATCTCATATTGGCTACCAAATCGGGTGATGTACAGTTATGGCATATAATGAGCAACTCACTGGAGCATATATTCAAGGGTGAGTAAAGAAAAGAAAGAGTGACGAATTTTACAATAATTACAAATATTCTTTTTCACAATGTGTTGGCGTGCCATTTTTAATTTACACACGCTTGCCCTTTTGATGAGAGGCTACTTAAATGCTTGCACTTTAGCACACATGCAATTTTTCTCTTTACTTCAAATTACCAAGCTGCAACTCGTTTCGATCCAATTGCCATTTAATTGCCAATGAAATTGATTTTCAATCAATTTTTTTTTTTTTTTTTTTTTTGTAATTTTATTTTTCTTTTACTTTTTTTTGCCACTCGGAAGTGTATTTCTTTTGATATTGTTTCCTCTCCCCACTCCTATAGGTCACACCGCAGCAGTCACGTGCCTCTTGGTCGCTCCACAATCTGATATCCTGCTGACTGGCTCCGAGGATAACACGACGCTGGTGTGGAACGTGACAACGCGTGTGTTGAAGGCTCATATCAAGTAAGTGCATACGGGTAACGAGTAGCGTGTCAACCAACCACTCAATTCGCATGAGCAGGGTAATTGTGCTGCTGCTTCGGATATGTATGTGTGCATGTGAGCGTTTGGGAGTGTGTGTGTGTGCTTGATATCTTCTCACAATTACGTTGAGATTTAATTTCTGAAGTTACGTAAATCTGTAACAGGTAATCTTATAGTGCATTTATATACATAAGTAGAATTGTGCATGTGTGTGTTTGTGTGTGTGGTTGACATTGGTTTTTATTGAATTACAATTCTTTTTCTCTGCTCATTACTGATTATTACTTTATTTGTATAATTTCTCTCTCTATCTTTAGATCGCATGCGGGCATTGTTACGTGTGTCGCATCTGGCGTCAATAATACGCTGGCCATTAGTGGCAGTGAGGATTCGACAATCGCTATTTCAGATATAAATAGCGGGCGATTGGTAAGTGTTTAAGAGAAATGAAAGAATTTCTCTAATGAGTTTATTGAAGATTTGTGTGGATAAATTAAGGAACCGAAATAGCAAAGCATAAGGGTATACACTGTTGTGATTGCAGCTTTTCGACGTTGAACTTTCCTTGGCGCCAGTTGGGAATGGAGGTCTTACTCCGTCTTAATCTCGGCTTCCACCAGTGGGTACTTCATCGAATACTTTTAAAGCTAGAGTATTCTTATCCATCCGAACCACTTGATCAAGCCAGCGTAGCCGCTGTTTCTTGATTCGCTGAACTATGTCAATATCGTCGTATAGCTCGTACAGCTCATCGTTCCATCGTCTGCGGTATTCGCCTTAACCAATGCGCAAAGGACCATAAATCGTTCGCAAAACTTTTCTCTCGAAGACTCTTAGAGCCGACTCATCAGATGTTGACATCGTCCACGCTTCTGCGCCATATAGGAGGACCGGTATGATGAGCGATGAGCCGAGAGAGGACTTTACTTTTCAATTACCTACTCAGTTCAAAATAGCACCTATTGATAAGAGTGATTCTGCGCTGGATTTCAAGGGCGTTATTTTGGGTGTTGATACTGGTCCCAAGATAGTTGAAATTATCTACGACCTCGAAGTCACTGAGAGCCGAGTCGCGAATACGATGACTGTTTATTTGATGACAGAAGACATTTCGTCTTGCCCTCGTTCACTACCAGACCCATTCGCTTCGCTTCCTTATCAAGTCTGGATTGAGCAGAGCACACTTAAGTTCCAATCATCGCGAAAGCTTTCGTCCGCCTACATATATTCTGTAAAGTAGCTGAAGCAGGCACATTGTCAGCTCTTCACCGCCATGTTTGAATGGCTCTACCGGTAGGCCGTCAGCTCCAGTCAATTTGTTTTTCTTTAGAGGGGCGATCGTTATTCGAACCTCCACATAGTCGGGTAGTGGGTTGTATTTTCCATCGTCATCGATTGAGGTTTCGGGTTCACTATCTCCGTGTGTTTCATTTTCACTGCCATTCAGCAGGCTGAAGAAGTGTTCCCTTAATAAATTCAATATACTCTGGGCATCCGTCACTAGATCACCCCTCCGGCCCTCCGGGTCCTACAAGAGTTTTGTTCGGTCTTGAAACCTTCCGTAAGTCCGCGTATCTTTTCGTAGAATTTTCGAGCATTACCCTTATCGGCCAGCTTCTCAAGTGCTTCATACTCATGCATTTCGGCCTCGGAACGAACGCAGATCTAACACACTGGATACATGTCTTCCGTATATCACAACTTGATCGATCTGGTTGTAAGCTTGGTGAATCCTTTTGTGCTGGAATTTAGTACTACTGAGAAGCATATTTCGAGCTCCAGTGATGTCGGTCAGCTACAACCCATTTGTGGAGGTTTTGTCGTGGAATTGAACTGAAGATAATTTCTTTGTCCATACTGGTGTTGAAGTCGCCAAGCACAATTTTGACATCGTGACGAAGGCAGCGCTCATAAGTATGCTCAAAAAAGGCATCCCTGTTCACATAGTCTATTTTCCGTCGTATTGAAAATTTTCGTTTTGAAGCGGATTGTGGATGAACCCTGGGTAGAATGTCAGGTCTCGTCGGGTGAGCCCTCTACCATCACAAATCCGAAACTAAATGCGAGCTCTTTTATATGGCCTCTGTAGCAGGTTTCACAAGGACTCACTTCCTTTCGTGCTTGTCCCCGCCATCACACTTCTCGAACGACGGTGATGTCAGCTTTCATTCCTACGAGCATATGAACTAGCTAGAGAGCGGAACCTTCCCATTTAAGGGTCCGTCGTGTGTCTAATATGATTCTTAAACGTTTTCAGTGATCGTCAACTCATCCAAAGCATATTGTTGTTTTTCACTGGAGCAGCTGGATGTGGGGAGTCCCAAATCCTACGCACAACTACTTTAGCTTACTTCCAAACGGGTGTGTGTCGGCTGCCCAAAAGGGCACTTGATTTAAGATCGAAAGTCATGAGCTGCTTGAATAAAAGAATCGTTTCTGGCCACTCCCATGTGAATTATATTAAAAAAAAAATTTGAGTAAACTTTTGCACAGGTGGCCACATCCTCTTTAAAGCTGCTGCATCTAAAAATATATGCAAAATACAACTCCCCTACCAGCTTCCATTCACTTCGTCTGATCCCACTTTTCTTAACATTTCCGTGACATATTCACCAGTTTATTCCAGTTTTTATTATGTTTGCTAAACGGGCAGCTCCAACTGCACATGTCAGTTGCCATCATAGCTTTTTGTCACAACGATTTGACAAGTTGATGCTTATTACTAAAACACTCACTTGAACTTTGTCACACGTGTGAAGCATAAAGAGAAGAAAGAAATACAGAAAGTATGGTAATATTTAATGAAAAGTTTTTTTTTTTTAATTTGTGCTACATATTATGAGTTATATATGTATGTACACGTATGTCTATATATACAAGAGCATATTTTTAAATATATACACATATATAATATTTATCCATGATAATTAAAATGAGTTATTTATCTATTTTAATTTTTTTTCCCTCTTTTCCCATTCTTGCATTTCACAGCTTCACAAAATCACACATCATCGCGCTGCGGTGACAAGCGTTAAGGTGAGCAACGCTTGTGACGTACTTATCTCATCGAGTCGTGATAAGACAATTTGTTTGTGGTCCTTGGATGATTATAGCTTGCTGAATAGCATGCAAATGTGTAGTCCAGTACGTCGAATTGATATTTCATGTGATTCGGTGAGTAGCTGATGAATTCAATAAATTTAATAAAAAAAATATTTCTATATGAAAAAATGTATATATCATTATACTGCATTTAAATTAACTTCTTTTTTTAGTACAAATTAAATATTTTTATACATTTCATGTGCATGAAATAGTATATTAAATTTGATACGAAGTAAGTGAATACCAGCAAGAGAAAAGACCCACCGAAATTTATATCGATTGTGGCAGAAAGTCGATTTAGTCATGTTTGTCGGTCCGTCTCCTCCGTCGGCTTGCACTCAAACTAGTGTCCCAATTAATAAGATATTTCATTTGCTGGAACCGGCCATATGGAACCATTTTAGCGTGTTCTGCTCAAATATAAACGAGACTGCTCAATAAAACAAAAACGATTAATTATTTTTCAATATTTATTTTATCCCCTTCAAAATAGTCACCATTAGAGGCGATACACATATGCCATCTTTTTTTCCAATCTTCATAACACTTCTGGTAGGCCGCTTTAGGTATGGCTATCAGTTCCTTCTTCGAATTCTCTTTTATGACTTCAATCGACTGAAAATGCTTTCCACGAAGCGGCAATTTGAGTTTAGGGAAAAGAAAAAAGTCACACGGTGCCATGTCGGGTGAATACGGTGCTTGCGGAACAATATTTACGTTGTTTTTGGTCAAATAATCGCGTACAAGACGAGACGTATGAGCTGGCGCATTATCATGATGTAGAAACCATGACTTGTTGTCCCACAAATCCTTCCTTTTGAGACGAATATTCTCACGCAAACGCTTCAAAACGGATAAATAATATTCAGCATTAACGGATTGACCTTCTGGAAGGAATTCCGAGTGCAGAACACCTTGGCTATCAAAGAAAACAGTGAGCATAACTTTGATTTTCGATCGACTTTGACGTGGTTTTTTGGGTTTCGGCTCATTTGGAAGGCGCCATTCAGATGTTTGCTGGGCTGTTTCAACGTCGTATTCATAGACCCAAGTCTCGTCACCAGTTATGATGTGCTGGATGTCCGTATCACTCATTGTGAGCATTTCCTTGGCGACAGTTTTGCGTTCCTCTTTTTGAAGAAAATTCAACAATTTTGGAACAAGTCGAGCAGACACACGTCTCATGCCCAAAACATCGTGAATAATGCTATGAGCGGATGCATTTGATATGTTGAGCTCACTAGCTATCTCTCTTTCAGTCACACGACGATTTTCCAACACAATTTTTTTTACTTTTTCGACGTTTTCTTCGTTAAACATTGTCACCAAAAAATTGTCAAAATCAGAGGGTTATATCATATAACCCTATGAGAGAATTCCAGTCAAAAAGCCGTCAAAAAACCATCACATATACATATAACGATACTACACATTGGTACTGAATCAAAAATGGAAAGACTATAACATCTAGATTTGATATATCGATTTCTTCAGATTTAAAATTTTGGGTTAAAAATGCGTCAAAATGTATCTAAGAAATTTGGTGCGCTATACACATATAATGAATTTGTTTCGAGTCAAAAATCCGTCAAAAAAGCATCAAAGAGCATGAAATTTGGTATTATGCACACGGTACTAAAAACCATCGAAATTGGACGAATGTATCATATAGTTTCCGTACCACCGATTCGTTCAGATATAGAAATTAATATTTCATTCTGAAATGAAATATCATAAATTAAAGTTATTAAGACTACGACAGGTCTTCTTTCTTGATTTAAATAATTATTGATTCCTTTGTAAATAACAACAACTTTGTAAATAACAACACTTTTGTTTGATTAAAAATTTAACACTCTTTTAGTTTTTTCACATTATTTATATATAAGTTTCTTATACCACTTTTTTAATTAATTAAGTAAGTTATATTTTTTTATATAATTTGATATAAATAAATATTTATATAACGTAAATATATAATGCATATTTGAATGTATAATTTATTATTGTATTAACTTAATTTTTTTAATTTAATTTTATTTATTTATTCAGCAATATCTAAATGTCTAATTTACCACATTTACTTTTTTTATTTTTTTTTATGTAAAAACAGTTTTCAAATAAACGCAAATGCTCACACTCAATTTTTACAAGCGTAAATTGTCACATTCACTCTCACTCAAATCATTTCCGGTACATTAAATAGCAAACTTTTTTTTTTGCTGTCAATCAAATTCACACTTGATGCGAAAAATCAAAATCTTATCATACACAGCATACAGAAAATGTCACAGGAGTGTGAATATTTTTTTTCTCCGAAATACATACATACACGTATGTATATGTTCACTTTTAATTCACGGAAAAAATTACTTTTTAAATTTTTTTATTGACATACCTACATATGTGTTTAATCCAAATTCATATTTATTTAATTTTAGAAAGAAAAAAGTCATAATCAACCATTCAGATAATCACACAGCTTAGCTACCTGCTGCATAAAAACTACAGGATCATTTTCACAATTTACAAAAAAAATTCTGAAAAAATACCCAGCACGTAGGGTTTTTATTTCTAAAATTATTATTGTAATTAAATACAGTTTTTAGTCATTTCTTTTTTTCGCCTAAATCTATATGATTTATTATTAATTTTTTTTGAAATCGTAAAAATTAAAAATAATATTGTAAGAGAAAAATAATTCAATATTGCAAGTAAATTGAAATTGACGGCTTCGAAAATATATGTAAATAAATTATTTTTTAATAAAAATCTTGAACCTTAGCATTATATGTAAATCACTACACCATACAAATGACCGCCTTGCGAATTTTTAAAATTTCGTTCCGTTTGAGGTAATTTTCAAAACAACTTCTGGCACATATTGGTTGGTATCTTAGTCATAACTTGACAAATATTCAAGAGCTCCAGAGTTGAAGGGTTATCCCCATAAGCACGGTCTTTCGCGTAGCCACACAAAAAAAATCCAACGGTACCAAATCGCACGATCTCGGTAGGCAATTGACATCGCCAAGGCGAGAGATTACACTGTCGGGAAATTTCTCTCATGATAAAACCATCTTCGCTCGAGTTGTGTGACATGTGGCACCATCTCGTTAAAACTACATATTGTCCATGTGGTGTTTTTCAACTTCACAGAAAAGTCAGTTAACTTACGACCGTAACGCTCAAGAAGCAAGCTCCAATCACACATTCGGACCAAATAACGCACTAGACAGTAAGCTTATTTGGGTGTAATAGACTCTCTTCAAATATTTGAAGACTCTCAGAGTTCTAAATGCAACAATTTTGCTTATTTACGTATCTTGGAGGTAGAATTTTGCCTAATTATCGAAGAAAATTTTGTTTTCGTGCTTATTTTTCTAACATCCAATCGACATACATACACGTATGAATATGCGCCGTTGTGAATGGTCAGCTGACTTCAGTTGTTGTTTGAACTGGACTTTATATGGATTTAGGTGTAAGTCCAAGTGCAAAAGTCCACGTTTAACAATTTCAACGCGTTGTGAGGTTATCAATTGATTAATTTTCATAAATGTAGTACTGTTAACAAAAACAAAACATGTTTGGTTTGCCAGTTGAGTTTGACAGATGTCAAAATAGAGCCGCGCATTTTCGAAACCGCAAAATGGATAACCCTGTAATTTGCTTATAAGTGAAATTGTTTATAAAAAAAATTAGCTTTTCAAATTTTGAAATCTCGCGTCACCATGTCGCACGGGACCAACTAAATTATACTTTCATAAGCTAAAACCCGTGTTATCTTATCTTTAACTCTAACTAAATTTGTTTTATTATAAAAATTTTATTAGAAATATTTACACTTTCGAAACACTGATTAGAGTAGTTTGTTTTTTTATGTCGCACGGGACATCTAAGTATGAGATATTTAAAAGTAAACGCTAAAAAAAATTTTAGCGAGCAAAAGTTCATTTGAAAGGTTTGTCTTGGAGAACTTTTCGTAATCGGGAACTTTACGGCAATAAAGTAATTTGATTACTCGACAGTTAATCGACAGTTAATCAAGTAATTTTATTTAGGTATATGGTATAAAAAATCACCAATCAATGATATACATATATGATAAATAGACCATTTTCGTTAAGTTGCAGCTTTGAAAGAAACCTTGGTTTTTAGAAGATAAAAACAGATCCAACACTTTTTTGGAAGCCTAAACGCAACTGAAAAATTCAATTGTAATATAAAATTACGACTATAGCTTGAATGTGGCATCGGTATCAATTAAGATTTGTCAATTTTCTAATAGAAGAACTGTGAGTTCAGGTTTTATCGTATTTGTTATTTATCAGCTTTAGGCATTTTTCTTGATTTCTTCATTTGACTTCGATAGTTAACAGCAGTAGGCATTCGAAAGAATATTACTATTTCTTGGGAGCAGCTCAAAGCAGACTATATGCTTGAAAATTTCCACAAAAAAGACTTCCGATGGATTAAGTAACAAAGAGAGATTTTTTCATAGGAGAAATGTTTAGAGTGGATCGATGTACAGTTGTACGGCTCTGACGCAATTAAATATAAGATAATTACGAAGTGTTCACATCATTTGATGTAACTGAATTGTCGCTATGACAACCACTACTGCATGGTAGCTGGAAATACAAATTACATTACCTCAACAAGATTGATTAAGAGCAGAAGAGTCAAAATGACTGAATGAACGAACTACTCAGCAAACTACTTAAGTCACATAAACTCAACTGTAAATTAGTTAAAGAACACCAAAGCTGTATATGTAAGGAGATGTCAAATACAGAGAGAGTATGGCACTTAATATTGTATATGTATGTACAGTACTTTTGTAATTTTCTGTACTCGTACAAGTGTTTTGTATTTTTTGTTTTTTTTTGTCCTTTCTCTCCCGCCTCTTGCTCGTGTTACAAATCAACATGTCTCTTTAGAGAAAGAAATAACAACCAGTAGTGTTGAACATTTATCAAACGGTCAGTTAGCTTGAATACATACATATATAGTATATACCATAGCTTACTGACCAAGTCGCTTAAGTTGTGAAAATCATGTTTTATCTCTTGCAATCTCTTTGCAACACTGTTGCAACATCCTCTCTGTACTCGCATACATACGTGTATACATAAGAGTGTGAGTACCCTGCAGGCAGAAGGGAGAGTAGTACGCAAAAATTTTAGTTAAATACTAGTATTTTAAAGATGGGATCATACCAGTTGGCCATTTGATTAGTAATTCCCCAGTAAAGAGAGTAATAACAATTTTCATGGAAGGGTGTAATGGGATGTAGTCAAGCTTCTACTGTTGCGTCCACGTCGTCCATCCATGAGCAACCCATGTGCAAGGTGTGGAGCCTTGAGTCACGGCAAAATGAGAGAAAGCTTCATTGGTGCCACCGGAGCGTAAATTTGGTGTCAGATTCGTGGAGGGAGAGTAAGTCTGTCAGCGAGTACTGGCATTCACAATCTGCATCAAAACGAAATTCTTTAACATATTGCTGATTCGCGTCCACACCTCGACGCAAAAGAAGAACATTGTGACCAAAGATACCTTTCAAGAGCGCCTAGAGCGATGTGAAAATCGTGTTTGGCGACTTTAACGACAGGGTAGGCGAAGAAGGTATTTACGGAATAACTGTCGGAAAATTCAGCATCCTCAAGAACACATCCCCAAATGGGGAACAAGTACAAGAAAATTTGAGAAAGTTACTTGGCTTTCCCCTGATCGAAGAACTTAAAACAAGGTCGATCATGTTGTGATGAACGGAAGACATGTAACCAGTGTTCTTGACGTGTCTTCACTCCGTGGACCCAAAATCGACGTCAAACCTTCAGTCACAACAGACAGCAAAACAGCTTTTTACTCGACTCACACTCTTGCTCTCTGAGAGCACTCATTAGCAACTCGATATGAGGGAACTCTGAGTCGGCATTATGATTTCCACGTGCGGAGTGGGGCAGATACCGAGTATTGAAGACAAAAAAGGAAAAACAGAGATGTGTGATTATGAAGAGCATGAGAAGATGGTCAACAAAAGTTATGCTCGAAAATTCTAAGATGAGGTTCGAATAGCGATTGCCCGCTTAAAAAGCAACAAAGCGGCTGAAACCGATGCCTTGCCGGCTGAGTTGCTTAAACACGGCGGTGAAGAGCTGAAAAGGTGCACGCATCAGCTACTTTGCAAAATATGGTCGGATGAAAGCATTCCACCTTCAGACCTTTGTGTACTCTGCTCAATCCTTAAAGAGGTGACCCCAATTTCTGTACAAACTACCTTGGAATAAGAGAGTACTTGATATGAAAGCACCATCCAGCGACACGTGCAACAACCGCTGGACAGGACGGCATACAGACAAGTACTGAACGCTATTCACCAGAAGTCAGTCAACAACTTCAAAGACTCCCTTCCCGTGAATGGCGCGGCCGGAGCAAGATCACCACCTATTGCAGACAACGAGCTCGAGCTGCCTCGAGAGACCCGCGTGACCCTGGCACAACTTAGGTCTGCATACTACAGCAGGTTAAACTCCTACTTATCCAGACTCGACCCCAAAATACCCAACGTATGACCTGCATGTGGGGAGTCTCCGCACGACATTAACCACATCTTCACATGCACCCTTAAACCGACTCATCTAACCCCCCCTCTCCCTTTGGTCCAATCTCGTCGAAACAGCACGTTTCTTGGACCTCCCTTTAGATGACCGCGGCGACTTAGATTGATAAAGCCTGTTCTAAGCGGGTTTAAGGAACCGCTACAACAACAACAAAACAAGAAGAGGAAGACGTCCACTCCGTTCGAATTACAAGGTAGAGAATGACCTAACTGTTTTTGAAAGTGAGCTATTTCATGCAACCCATTTGGATAGAAGTTAACAACTAGTATTTTCCCTACAGGATACGCACAAGAGAACCGGAAATAGATTTGCCATTTAACGTACGAGTATATACCTACACACACACAAAGATTTTCCTCTTACACAACTTTGTGCTTGTAGTGGTATTGTATTGTTGTATTCTAGTATTTGTTAGCCACATTCATCATTTGCAGCTTGCGGAATTTCACATGGAGCACATCTCAACTGGGGAATGAGTTTTATTGGTATTTCCTGTTTTCATTTATAGTCTTTCATGTTTATTTATATACTCGTATATACATTATATATATGTGTTTGTTTTTGACACTTGGCATTTCCTACATTTTCACTTGACGGCAACCAGCATAACTAGGAAATTCTTTCGATAATACATACATACATACATATCTACATGTACTGCACTGTGCACTGTGTAGCCCGTAAATTATCAGATCAGACATGGCTATTATCGGAATGAAGTTGTTGTTGTGCTCGCATATAATTGAAATTGGCTTTAAAATAAGCGTAAAAATGAAACTTTGACAGTAAAAGTGAAAATGTCATTACATATCAACACCTTTGCAGCGCATGAGTTTTTAACGAGCTGAAAGCTCTCGGGGTTTAGTGTGATAAAAAACAAGAAAATAAAGATAATTAAAAATATGTGAGGTCATAAACATTTATGTGGAGAATTTCAAACTTTTTATGTTCCAAAGCAATTACAAAAGGTTATGTCTCCTGAAGATGGACAGGAAGGTATCAGAGAAACCGATCTAACTCTACCAACCTGATTGATTCGAAAGTTTGACTATACTAATGACTTTGTAGAGAGCGAAACAAATCAGTTGAGCTCTGGTTTAGCAAGGAGGTTTTGGGTCTGAAGAAATAGAATATCATTTGCAAATATAAGCTTGGAGTGACGGTAGCTGTTCTAGTTATAACCTTTCTAAAAGCTTAAAATAACACATTCTAAATAGAAAGCATTTGGCTCGAAGTTCGATCATAGCAACGTCAAAATAAAGCTTAGACAATCTTCCACTCTTTGATGGAAATGAAAGTTCAATAAGTTTGCCTAATAACAAGTCGGTGGTATTGCCATAGCGCTTGACCAGAAAACCAAGAACAAAATTATTTTGCAACCGTCGAGAAAGTCATTGGACGAAAAATGCAAGGTCTGGAAAATACGGCGAGTAGGGCAGCTTTCAATCGTTACAGCCACTTGGGGCCGAGCGTTGTCATATTGCAACATCACCTAGTTGTTGTTGTTGTAGTAGCGGTTCACTAGCCCCGCTTAGGACAGGCTTAATTAATCTAAGTCGCCGAGGTCATCTAATGGGAGGTCCAGGAAACGTGCTGTTTCGACGGGATTGGACCAAAGGGAGAGGGTGGTTAGATGTGTCGGCTTAAGGGGGCATGTGAAGAGGGGGTTAGTATAATGCGGAGACTCTCCAAATGAAGGGCATACGTTGGTTATGCTAGGGTCGAGTCTGGATATGTAGGAGTTTAACCTGCTACAATATCGAGACGTAAGTTGTGCCAGAGTCACGCGTGTCTTTCGAGGAAGCACCCCAATAGGAACTGCTTGCACAGCATAGATGTTTCGCTGTGCAAGTGATGCTCCGGCGACATCAGAAGGTTTCCTGTCGCTGTCCTGAGGGCGGTGTTTTGATAAGCCTGTAACCTCTTCATCTGCGTCTCGTTCTTCCCCGACGCCCAGATCGGTGCAGCATAATTTACGACCGGCCGGCCAATTGAATTGCAAGCTGCCAGCAAGGTTTCGTTGTCTTTACCCTAGATGCTGCCGGCTAGCGCTTTGAGTATTTTGTTGCGGCCCTGCAGTTTTGTGGCGTTGCGGTCGTATTCGGAGTGACTCCCGCAAAACCACCTCATCATGCCTTTCTGTAATTTCTGGCCAATTATCATGCAATAAACAACTCAAACGTGTTAGTTGTAGTCGATAATGATTTGCATTAATAGTTTTAGCCGCTCATAGTACACCACACCCGCCTGGGCCCACTATATGCAGAACCGGGGATTTTTTTCTTTGGCATCGAAATAGAGGAATGATAGAATGAGTTCACCAGGCTTGGCATAGCACTTTTTTCTAGTACATCCACTTTGCATCTCCAATCACGATACGATGTAAAAATACTTTCCTTTGATGTCTTTCAGGAAACAGTGTCGAGGTGAAAAATCTCCTTTCGACATGTCGCAGCTTCAACTCGTTCGGCAAACAATTTCTTTGACTTTGAATAAATCCATATTACTATTGAGTTACTCCTAATGATTCTACCAATTCTATTTGTGGATGGCACGGATCTTGATCTAGTAAAGCCTACCTTTCCTCATCTTCAAACTTTTTGGTCTGGCCTGGACGCTATTTGCCTTCGACACTAAAATCACCAACAGATTTGGAGTTCGTTTGTATGATTTGTACATGTCCGTACGTGCTCACAAAGGCGGAGGAGTAGGTCCTCACAAGTACCACCTCGGAGCGGGAATAGCACTTAACCACGACCTTCCAGAGGGTCAATAGCTCCTCTCCGCATCTAAATACCTGATCTGAGATGAAGTAGGAGAGGGCGTAGCTCCTCACCTTTTCTTTGAACCTGTAAAGGAAATTATTGTAACACCTCTTATTATGTGGGTAAAACCTATCTATTCCTGCAGCAGTTGGGTCACGACTGTTGTCTACTTGGCCTGCGGACAGTGTTCTAGTTGCGAAACGTTTGTTTTGTGCGTAGTCGCGTATGTGTTACTCTAATTAAGTTCCAACTTTTAAATGTTAGTTGGCCTTTTTATATGTGTATGTATATTTTTGGTAAGGCGAAATTTCGTGATGTGATGTGATATGTTGATGTGATGTGATATGATAATGTGATGTGATGTGGTATGTTGATATGATGTGATATGGATGTAGTGATTTGTTGACGTGATGTGAATTCATATGTTAATGTGATGTGGTATGTTGATGTGATATGATGAGTTACTTTCATTATTGTGCTATCTTTAAAACTCTGACTTTGAGATCATCATAGTACCTTATTAAAATATGTCATAATCTCCGGGACAGTCTAGAGCTCCTGTATAAACATCAGAATTTCCTTTAAATTACCACTGAAGTTGTCCGGGGCGAAGTACATACTTTCTTAGTTTCTATTTTCCGCGATCTTTTTGAGTCGATTTAAGGTAAGAGAGTAGACCTCAGCCAAATATTTCATATGGAACGTCATCATATAATCTTTTCTGAAATCTAAACTTTGCAACTTTTCGGAAGAAGCTCACTTTCCCATCCCACCAATATATCTCACCAAAATTACTTGTTAAGAGTGAGAGTAGTTAAAAGAAAGGTCGCTGGAAGCTTACTTATTCGGAGAGATTTTGCAGAATTTCAAAGTATACTATAATTCACCGAGTACAAAATCAAAATAACAAAAAAAAACTTCTTGTAAAATAAAAATATATAGGTATTTTAAAATCACCGAAAACTTTAATAAAGCTCAAAGCTCTCAAACTTTCATAAAGTTTTAAATTTTGGACATAACTCAGTTGGTATGTGTTCATTAAAAGTATGAAAAAAAGTAATTTCTCTTCCACCACCGTTGCCATCGTATGGCGCCACTAACTAGATTTAACAATTTCATGCTCTTTCTTTTTTTATCTACCGTCATCTTGCACTCTTCAGCCAAAGCAGTGTCAAAAGCTGACTTTTTATAGCTTATTTTTTTCTTTTTATTCTCTTTTGCAGGTCTTTCTGCTGGCGCATTGTGAAGATAATGTGCTTTACTTACGTACATTGGCTACTGGCAAGGAGCTACACGCACTCAAAGGTCACAAGTCACAGGTGAGTTAAGTCGTATTGTTAAAAAAAAAGTAAGGTTATACGGGCTGCAAGAAGTACAATGAAAAGTTAAAAAGAAATTAATTTAATGTAATACGTTGCATTTAAAATTCGATATATTTTTTAATACAACAACAAATTTACAATTAAATTTAACTTTTATAGAAAACTTGATTGCAATAAAGACTTTTAATGGCATTCCCTCTATATAAGTTTAACAACAGATGTCGCTGTAAAACGCATAGCTTCGATTACACTAACATCGCCTCTAATTTTAAACCAAAAATTCTCATTTTTATTATTTTTTTTCTCTTCCAACAAAAAGCTTCACGCCATCTCCATCGCTAAGGACAGCCAACGTGCCGTTGTCGGTGGTGAGGATACGCGTGCGCTCATTTACGACATGCACTCCGGTCGCTTAATACGCTCCATGCCACCCAATCCCGGTTCGATTACAGCCCTTTATATAATGGATAATGATGATTTCCTAATCACAGTTGGCGGTAATAAAATCACCTTCTATTCATTCCGTAACGAGGAACTCTACGTACATCCATACTCACATAATCAACGTAGAAAACGTTCATTGAAACGCGCTCAACAATCGCAACGTTCACCGTCAACCACTCTACCACCGATAACTTGTTTCGATATATCACGCGATTCACAATTGGCGGCGATCGCTTCGAGTCGCAGCGTACACATTGTCAAAATCAATACACCCGAATATCAGACAACACTAGACGGGCACGCTGCACCGGTGACATGTGTGAATTTTGCGCCGAATGGTGAGTATCTAGCTACGGGTTCGGATGATCGCACCGTTAATGTGTGGAATTTGTCGTTGAGTGAAATCTCGAATACATTTAAGGTAAACGAGTGTGTGTTTAAGTGAGTTTTATAATTAATATCCTTTACTTTTGCGCCCTCAACAGGGTCACACTGCATCGGTTTGCTGTGTTGTAGTACTTATGGACTCACGTCGTGTCATCTCCAGCGATCATGACTCAATGACGTACGTGTGGCTGGCTGAAGGTGGCAATCTACTACAAACAATACAGGGTCCTTATAAACATTTGGCCGCTACTAATAATATGAAGTTCGCGGTGAGTATAAAATGTTTATTCAGGAGGTTTAAGTCAGTTGGATAGAAAGGAAAATCGAAGTCATAGAAAATAAGGTGGATCCACAACCTCTGAGAGTGGTGAATCGGTTCGCAATCACTAAACCCTCCACTGACACTGTATTTCAAGAGAGAGAGCGTAATATTAATAGGGCAGGATTTCCTGTTAGTCCAGGCAGCTTTATCAGCTTTTAAATATCAGACCTAATGTTCTGGCGATATATGAAAGGTGCGGCTATTGCTCTAAAGTTAGATAGTTCCGTGCATTCGAGAACCTTGGAGAGAGTGTCCGTTGATCCACGAGAGTGGAGGGCTTTTAATGAAAATGAGTCAGTTCTCAAGGTTCGGGATCTCTACTGACAGGTTTAGTTATGATATTAGCGTTGCCTTTGATATTAGCATTGAAATACGAGACCTATTATTTTGTCCCTCCTTGAAAGAAGAAGCCATTGATCAAATGTAGGTTGACCGATTTTTCTGTAGCAAAGTTTTCATTAACTCCTGGCTTCCGAGCACCTCCAAGTATGAGTCCACTAGTTAATAAATAAATAAACGAACTTTCACGAGCTTACTGCAATTCCAAAGCTTCCGAGAGTGATTAGGCAGCACTCAATCGCTAGAGCCCAACCAACACAAAGCGACGGGCTTCAGCAGAGATTTAGTTATTTCAAAACTGATAAATAGAGCGGTGGAAAGCACTTTCTGCACTACCGACAAGATCTTTCCAACTCAGTATGAAGCTCAGACGATTTTAACTGAATCATATTCAGAATCATATTCAAGCCCATAATGCTACCTATAGTCGGGGAACTTTACCAATAATCCTTTGTAAGATCGGTTAAGCCAACTGTAACTCATTCTCAGTGTTTAAAAATTCATTACATTTAATATCGCAGATCTCCACAAATGGTGACAACACCCTAAAGATCTGGTCACTAACACGTGAAGACGAGAAATATACAGTATCCCATTCGGACGAGATCACATGCTTCACCATTACGGCCGACAGTTTAAACATTATAACAGGTTCCCGTGACATGTCACTGAAAGTTTGGCAGGCGACAGGCGGTAAGCTGGCACAAGTGTTGGTTGGACATACGGATGCGGTTAATTGTGTTGCCGTGTCGGTAACAAATAAAACACAAGTTATCTCCGGTTCGAAGGATACCAATCTTATCATATGGGATTTGCATACTGGCGAAGAATTGCACACATTGGCCGGACATTTAGGACCAGTTTTGGGTGTGAAAGTGTCGGCAGATGGTAAGTAGGCAAGAGAGAGAGATGCAGAGAGCACATAAATAAATATTTTCTGTGCATAATTGTCCTTTCTTTAGGCTCCACCGCGATCTCGGGCAGTGACGATAAAACACTAATTGTGTGGGAGACTAAACGCGGTTTGGCGCTCACTTCATTACAAATGCATGTGCCCTTCCAACGTTTCGACATCAGCCTAGAATGCTCACGTATTTTGGTACAATTAATGGAAAGCTTCAACTTGCCCGTCATTTGTCTGCACAATACGCCTGCGCAATATGTTAAACTACCTACATACTCGGCACCAGCTGCGGATAATGAAGGTTAGTTGGTTGATTGGTTGGTTGGTTAACTGATGTCCTCTTTATAGACATGCATGCATACATTTGTATTTCTTTTTCTTTGCAGACTTACGACCGCAGGCACCGAAACGTCCGATGAAACGTCTACTAAAGAAGGAGGTATCCTTGGATACATACACGTGGCAAAAGAAATACGGTCATTTAACATCATCGGTTATGATGGCACAGGTAGATGAACGTTTGAAACGTCGCTTCTCTGTCTCAGCTAGCATGGAGGAAATCTCGAAAATAGGCGATAAGAAAACAATCACATCCCAAACGAATTTGGGTCCTGAGCAAGCTGCTTTGGCGCAATCACAACATTTCGACCAGCTGGAAGCGTTATGGAATAAACGTTCGCCACCGAGAAGGCGACACAATGCGGTAGGTTAAGAAACAAAGCTTATGGTGTGTTTACACATGCAAGATTATCTCACAGTTGCCACGTCGTCTATTTATTATTAAAGAATGGCTTCATAAATATGAAAATTCAACTTAAACATTTCAGTTGAAAGAATAATTTCCGGAAGCTGTATTAAAGGGTTATTTAAGAAATTTAAATTCACAATGTCAAATGTCAAACAATTGTCATATTTAATTGACATTTTGGAAAACAAAAATTAATTTCAGTTTGAACCACAGATGAATTATTTTAGTCTGGCTTAATAATGTCGCATATATCAACATATTATTAACGTACTAAAAAATAATACATAATTTTAAGTGGAGCTTCATTTATTGATAAAGGGTGCCTTTTAGACTTTTGGCTTTCAAGAAGAAACAGAACTCACATGATTTAATATTAAAAATGATTTCAAGCAAGTAACCGGATCTGCCTCGAATAAATACCAACCGAAAGGCCCAATTTTCGACCACTTTTCGCAGCAATTGAGGCCGTTTGAGAGTTGTAACGCACTGAATATTATCTTTCAAGGCGTCAATCGTATCGGACTTACCGACGTACAAAAGCGCCCTTACATAACCCCATAAAAAATAGTCCACCAAAGTGTCTCATTCATCGCTGGACAAAATTTTCTTGCGAAAATTGGAATCGGTGGCCATCTCGGTTTCGTCCCATCCACCGAACGTATGACGCGCTACTATAGGTATTACAGAGTTTGCATTTTGCAGCGTCGTAAATAGAATGCATTAAAATCAATGTTTTTCATGAAAATTCCTTTTTTTATTAAAAGTTTGAATTTTTGCAACCTTCGATCCGTTTGAGTTTTTGGAATGTATAGTGCGGTATCTCAGCCATAAAAAGTTGAAGGTTTGTCCATAGCCTTACAAAAAAGTCCAACGGTGTCAAAGCGCACGATCTCGATGGCCAGTATCTTATAAATTTCTTTTAGATGTTTTTGGTTTGACAGTTAAGTTTGACAGTTCTTCAAAATACGGTCCTGAACTTTTAAAACCACGAAATGGGTGACGCTCTGTTTTAGTGCGCAGCTCGAGTTTTGGGATGCGTATTTCACTGTAATTTGAAGTTTGTTTTATTATTATTTACACGAGGAGGAACATATGTTGAGTGCAAGTGGACTGGTATTTAACTAGTATGAAGTTGATGCATAACTGTCTAGTTGATATTTCGTGGCATATCGCTGTCGTGTGAAAATGGTACCAGATGAGCTAATTTGCATTTAATTTCGAAATATGTATGGATAAGGACTTGCTGAATGTCCACCCCTCCGAATGTATTTCTGACATGAAATGAAGGCTCCTCATAAAAGGAAACCATCAGACGTTCGGAGGCGGCTTAGAATAGACTACCGGTACCTCCATTTGTTTGTAAATCAAAGGCGCCAATTATATATGCTTGTATAAGGACTTGCTTACTTGTCTCTAGGCGTCACATCTAAATTTGGAAATACCGAGTAAAACCAAGTAGCTCTCCAAAGGACCATAAATGGTCGCAAAACTTTTCTCTTCCCTCGAAGACTCCCGACTTCTTGGCTGTGGACATCGTCCACACTACTGCACCATATAAGAGGAGGGAAATGATGAACGACTTGTAGAGTTTATTTTTGGTTCGAAGAGAGCGCTCTTTACTTTTCAATTGCCTACTCAATCCAAGCTAGCACCTGTTGGTAAGAGAGGTTCGGCGTGGGATTTCAAGGCTGAGCAAGCGAATTGCCGATTGTTTTTAGCGATAGGTGTCGCTTCGGTAATTCGATAATCGGTCATCTCTAACTCACTAGCGTCAAGTTAGACCCCACAGCATAGGCACTGTATAAGCACATTCGAGGTACAGTCCCCATTATCTTTATGTGTGTTATCCTCAAGATGTGATAACGAAATTCTTACTTCAATTATTTGTTGTTCTATTAAAATTGTCAGACCTTCACCAGAGTTTTCAGATATTCTCAGTAGATGAAAAATTTATCTCTAAAATAAATATCTAAAACAGTAATATATACGTGTATTGTCCAATTACGTCTAATGCTTTAAGTAGAATATATGATTTCGCAATTTAAGTATTTAACTATGTATTGTATGTATGTGTAACTGTTTGTAGTTGTAAATTGTGTCTTTGAGAAAATTTTTAATTTATGCTTCTTTCCTCTTTTGTTCTATTTCCAAAAAAAAAAAAACAAAAAATATTAAAAAAATTTAAAAAACACAACAATACTATCGTAAAAATAAATATATTTTAAAAAATAACAAAACTACGCACGAAAAAAAAAACACATTACGATCACCACTGCACAGGGACTCTCCCGGCAAACATCACTCGTCGAGGATCGCCTCGAGTCATCCGATGACGATGAGTACCATGACGAGCGTACAGGTATGTTTTCACTCTCGTGCGATCAAATACACTTATTAGCACATATACCGAGCATGCTGCGAATGCGTCCACTTTCCCTGCAAGAGCACATTTGGGTTACATGT
>JAWMAG010000001.1:10625000-10785000 GCA_037013455.1 Ceratitis rosa | reverse complement strand
ATTAAGTAACATATATGTATGTATATATACATATGTACGCCTTGAGACATTTTGAATTAACTAATGAAATATATTATTCTTATATCTGTATGTACATTTCATTTATTTACCAAAAAAAAAAACTCCAACAACTGCCCCGTACAGTGCATTCAAAAACCAGCTCGCGTAATTCCCTGCAACAACCCATTATCTAAGGAGCACCCAAATCCGACAACAATATATTATATGAAACCAAGCAACCCAACTGAAACACAATTTAACCAATAGAAATATACTTCTACATATATTTAAAAAATACAATAAATAAATATATAATATATGTTAATTTAGTAATAAAACAACAACCACCTACACATGCTAAAAGTTGTTTGTTTGAAATGAGTGTTGTATTGAAAAACAAAAATAAAAACAAAAAAAATATTAATATGATTCTCACCTTAACACCACCCACTTGTGTAGTCCGTCAACGCGTGGCGTCCTAATGAGCCTGCGCGCCGTACCCAATACCTAAAATGTTACTCATATATTAGTACCAAAATGAGACTACACTTTTTTAAAAAAATTTTAATTACCAAAACACTTTCAAAATTTTGTTAATTATTTTTTTAGATGAGTTTGATGACCTTATCAGAGCTACGCTTCAGTAAATTCCCAGTTTCTAAATATTTGTAGTAAAAAAAAAATAATAATAATTCAAGGAACAAAATTTTTCGGAAATTTACCTCAAGAATATGCTGAAAATATATACTCTTTATATTTTTAACCAGTTAAGAAATTAAAAAAAATTCTAATAATATTAATTATTATTATAGTAATTATTACACTTAAAATAAAATATTAATACAAATATTTTATAATAATAATAATAAAAATAAATAGTCATAATAATAATAACAATTATAGTAATAATAATAATAATAATCACAATAAATTAATAATAATAACAATAATAATAATAACCATAATAATAATTATAATAGTAATGAATAATAATAATAGTAATAGTAAAAGTAATAATATTAATATTAACAATATTAATAATAATAATATTAATAATAATAATAACAATAATAACTATTATATTTAGTAATAGTAATAGCAATAATAATAATATTAATATTAGTGATAATAATAATAATAATAATTATAATAATAATAATAATAAAAATGATATTCATAATAATAATAACAATAATATTAATAATAACAATAATAAAAATAATAGTAATTAATTATAATAATAGTAATAGTAAAAATAATAATAATAATAATAATAATAACACTAATATTAATAATAATAATAACAATAATAATAATAATAAATGTAATAATATTAATAATAATAATAACAACAACAATAATAATAATAGTAATAATAGTAAGAGTAAAAATAATAATATTAATATTAATAATAATAATAACAATAATAATAATAAAAATAGTAATTAATAATAATAATATAATAGTAAAAATAATAATATTACTAATAATAATAATAATAATAATAATAATAATAATAATAATAATAATAATAATAATAATAATAATAATAATAATAATAGCAATATTAATGGTATTGTAGTATATAATATGTGCAGAAAAATTCAGAAACACTTAAGCCTCTCCAAAAAAAAATATAAACATATACCTACATACATGAAATTGTATGTAGAGAATATCAGAAAAATATTTATTATATCGAATAAATAATTTTGCTTAAAAATACTGAAAAAAATGCTTAAAAACTTTTATTTAAATAAAATTTGCACAAAAAAAAACAAAGAAACAACAATAGTTTAGAAAAAACACACACACACGTATACACGAATAAGATAGCAACAACAGCGAAAAAAAACGGATTTCTTACGGAACCGCAAAGCATGTAAGTAATAAACGATGAATTAGTATGCATTTTTACGCCCTGTATGTACATATGTAGTTGTATGCAATTTTGAACATAGCATACCTATATACAAACTGCTGCTTTTTATGTACATATTTATATATGAACGCTTAGTAAAATTATAAAGAAAATACTTTACATACATTTTTTTTTTTTTTTTGTAGCGATTTTGTAGAGTACGCTTTTATTGTTTTGTATTTGGAAAATTTTGTAGGCGAATTAGTCGCTTTAGTACGAAAAAAAAGTAATAATATACAAAGCACACATGTACACAATGAAGTAGATTTAACAGCATCGTGTGCAATTTGATATGTTTTAAATAATAAATGCATATATATACATACATACATATGTACATGTACCATACAAGTTAATTTACTACATATTTTTTCATTTAAATTCGAATTATCTTATACGCGCTTTTATTTATTATAACCGATGCGAATTCATAAAGAGAGTGAGAGCGGGAGAGCAAATACAAATAATCAGGGATGTTACGGAAACAGATTGTTGTTAGAATTGGAATTGTAACGGACAAAATTCTGCTTAAAGGCCCGTATGAGGCTCTTAAATAATGAGCAAACTCCATATAAAAAAACATGGTTAAGAAAATTTTTGCTATCATGTGAGCATTGAATGGTATGCTGCTCTTAAGTTAGAGAATCGATAATGTCATACCTTTTTCCGACAAATGTTCCCATTTTCATATAAAAACTTGGCAAAATACACGGTGTGTCCCAAAACTAACCGAACTTTTTGGATATAAAATAATAAAATACACATTATATTATATTTGAAAGTTATTATTTATTCAAAATAGGTTCCATTTGTCTCAACATAACGTTTGGAACGATCAACCAGCGCATGCATAGATTTTTTTATGTCATTTATAGAAATGTTCTTCAGTACCTCGGTTACGGCTGCTTCATTTTTTTCAATTTTTTTTTTAATTTTTTAAACTTCAATTTCAATTTTTTTTTTCAAGTTTGATACAAAATTTTATATTTGCTCTTTGTTCCATTTTTTTTTGGAACCATTAGCACACTTTTGGTTTTATTGAAATGGCTGTCACTTTTACATCTGTCATCCGACTTACATGAAGTTAGGTGCGTTTGAAAGAGGATGAATGTATCTTTTTAATGTTGCAAATTTTCAATAGATGGCGCTGTATGTTGTATGATTTAAATATAAAGTTCGGTTATTTTTGGGACACACCGTGTATATATGTCAACAATTGTTTTCTTTTTATATCGGTTTCATTTTCGAAACTGAATGCGTTTTACAACTAGGAATGCCTGGAATACGGTACTTGATGTGAAAATATTCAGGAGCCTTCCGCTTTTCACTGTCATTCATTTCCAACATTTTTCAGCGTGCAAAAATCGATCGTTCAAAAGCCTTTAGCACTTCTGTTATAACCATCGAGACTGTAGGTCGCGCTAAGGAGTTATTTGAGTCATTATCCACGGACCGTTGATAGGAGTATTCTGTCAAAAACCTCAGTATCGCTGCAAGTTGGAGCATAGGTGGTATGGACAGGTTATCTAACTTATCTTCACCGACATCCAGCACTATTTTAAAGATTAATTTTACCTGTTGACCTAAACGGGGTTAGATCGCCGAAAGGGTGACAGCTCTTGGCCGGATAAAAACGAGGGTTAACACCGGTGCGTAGAACCGGCTGTCTTGAGAGTCGTAAACTATGCTGCACCAATCTGCGCGACGGGGACAAACGAGACGCAGATGAAGAAGCCCTCAGTACCGCGACAGGAAACCTCCTGATATCCCCGGAGCATCACTTGCACAGCGAAGCATCTATGCTACGAGTCAAGGAGCTAAATGCTTTGCTGTGCAAGCAGTTCCTATTGGGATGCTACTAGAGGGAACAGCCCAGATGCTGAACCTCCACCTAGACACATGAGAAAGGGTGTACTTGACATGAAGGACACTATCCAGCAACACGTGCAACAACCGCTGGTGGACAGGACGGCGTACAGACAAGCACTGAACGCCATTCACCAGGAGTCAGTCAACACCTTCAAAGACTCCCTTCCCGTGAATGGCGTACTCGGAGCAAAGCCATCACCTATTGCCGACAACGAGCTGGAGCTGCCTCGAGAGACCCGCGTGACTGTGGCACAACTTAGCTCTGGATACTGTAGCAGGTTAAACTCCTACCTGTCCAGACTCGACCCTAGAATACCCAACGTACGCCCTGCATGTGGAGAGTCTCCGCATGACAATAACCACCTCTTCACATGCCCCCTTCAGCCGACACATCTAACCCCCCACTCCCTCTGGTTCAATCCTTTTTCATAACAACATTTCCAACATATAGTGATTTTCAATTTTCTGGCGATATCCTGATGGAACACAATTCCTCTGCTGTTGACTTAAGCTGGCTGGGCACTTCTGAGCGATTACTTCCTTCAGGCGGCTCAATCCCAGACAGTAAAGGTCTGTAGGGAAGCAGCTAATTAGTGGATAATTCCTTGTTATTCCCCCCAAACTAAGAGTAAAACATTCCTGACTGTCAATTCTGGCTTGGAGACCATTTGTACCGGCCCACTGTTCTTCGACCATGACCGGTTTCGTCTGACGTTGCGTTAAGTGTTCTTGTTTTCATCACCAGTCATCAATCACTTCAGAAATGGGCCGATTATGTTACGATTCAGCAGCGATTCGCAGATAGAAATCCGGCCCATGAGGTTTTTTCACGTTAACTCAGGCGGTGGCACCCATACATCGAACTTCTTTATGTATCCAGCATTTTTGAAGTGGTTTCAAATTGTTTTCTGTGCAATATTTAGCTCCTGGGAACCAAATTAGTGCTCGCATGGCGATCAGACTCGGCGATCTTCATTATTTTATCGTTATTTTCGACAATTTGCGCATCGACGAAACCAAAATTGTGCTTGATTGACTATACCAGGTGTGTTATTTGTAATTTGCCGGTTTTTGGATGAAGAAAAACTTCATTTTCAGAGGAATCTCAAAATTTTTTTATTCAAAGTATTGACCATTGGTTTCTACACATTTCGCCCATCCCTCAGGCTAATTATGGATACCATTCCAAAAAAACTTTTTCTCTTTCGAGGCAAACCATTCGACGAGCCATTTTTCGACTTCTTCAAAATTAGCCAAGCACTGCTCTGCAAGGGAGTGTCCCATCGATGCGAAAAGGTGATAGTCGGACGGGGCGAGGTCTGCAGAGTACGGCGGGTGCGATAATATTTCCCAATTAAGAGTTTTTAATATGTCTTTCACCAGTTTAGCGGTATGAGAAGGCGCGTGGTCATGTTGCAAGATAACTTTGCCATGTCTTCGGCCCCATTCCGACCGTTTTTCGATCAACGCATGGATTCAAATTGATCATTTGTTGTCGGTAGCGATCCGTGTTCACCGTTTCACCAAGTTTTAACAACTCGTAGTACACCACATCACACTGGTCCTACCAAACAAAGAGAATTGTCTTACGGCCAAAGCGATTTGGCCTTGCAGTCGATGGGCCAGCTTCACCAGCGGAAAGCCATTATTTTTTTCGCTTCGGGTTCTAAAAATAAATCCATTTTTTGTCCCCCGTGACAATTCCATTCAGAAAAGATTTCCTTTCGAATCGTTGAAGCAGCATTTCACAAAAGGTTTTTTGATTTTCCATTTGTCTATCGTTCAGCTGGTGTGGCACCCATTTTCCATACTTCTGGATCTTTCCCATGGCTTTTAAACGTTGGCAAATTGCTCCTCGAGTCGCATGTAGTGTTTCTGCCAATTTTTGTTGCGATTGGGTTGGATCAACATGAAATTCCTCGCCTTCGAACTTTTTCGCTGCACCAGGATGTTCATTGACTGTCAAACTTTTAAATTGACGAAACCATGTCTCACATGTTCTAATCACTGGAGCATGTTCACCATAAGTTTCTACCAGCAACTGGTGAGCTTCAGCTTCGTTTTTCTTTTGATGAAATAAGAAAAGCAACGAATGCCGCAAATGCGATTTACTTGGAACGAAACTCGACATATTCACTGAGGTAAACAAATATGACGCTATTATTTTGGCAGAATGCGACTTGCGTATTTTTGTAGGTTAATGTCAATAGAAAAAAATTACATACATGCCAAATCATAGAAATTTATACATATTGCTAGCGACATCTACTAATAAAACCGGCACACTTCAACAAACACACCTGGTATATACAAGAGTAGTGCTTTAGCTTAACACCGAAGCGAACATATGACATGCCATACTTTTAACCTGTTTTACAGCTTATTTTTTATAAATAAATTTCTATTCAAATAATTGTAAATTTAGAAGAAAAAAAATATTTCCGTTTAAATTTATATGCAAAAACTTTGAAATTTTCAAACTAACTGAAATTTTTCTCTTTTCTCTTTGCATTCAAAGATCATTTCGCTGCAGGAGGAGGAGGACACCGTTAGCAATTTTGAATCACATTTATCTGGAGCGAAACGATATCAATCCAAGGAGCTTTAGACGCACCACTACAGATATTAAACAGAAAGGCAGATCAGACAGCTGAACGATTTTGGAGATGAAAAAAAAGAGAAAAAAAAAATTAAAAAAATTAAAAAATAAAAAACTAAAAAACTAAATCTAAATCTAGACACAAGGTTGTAAGAACTCTTGTCTATTTTATTTAACTGATTTCGCTAAATTCATTCATACTACATATACACACTTTTGTACAATTTGAGTGCTCAGAGAGACTCAAACTCTACATTTTATGCATTCAATTTAATATCAAAATATATGTGACCTGAATTTTTATAAAACTAAGAATTTTTTTGTTTAAACTGTTTCGTAATAAAATTACAAAAAAAAGAGTGTGAAATTTCACAAAAATCAAATTTCAATTTAAGTAATATTAAATATTTTAACCACACATTAATCTATCTACATACATATTCTTATATACTTTGTAATTAACAATAACAACAACACATGCTTATAAATTATTTCATAATAAATGTGTGTAAAATAGAATGAAAATATTATATTAAATATGTGAATGTATGTATGTAGATGAAATAAATTAAATAAAATTTATTTCACAAACAAAAAAGCAGAAAAATTTTAAATAAAATAAATTGTAATGCCACTAATAAAACTAATAGTGAAAAAGTAGCTGAGAGAAAAATAAAAAGGGGTTAAAAGCTGAACTATGCTTACAAAAATAAAAAATAAATAAATAAAAAAGAGCAAAAATAAAATTTGCTGTCAATAATTGAAAAATAAATAAAGCGAATAAATTACATAATTCACAAAATACATATACATAGATACAATATTTAAATATGTACACACACATATAAGCAAGTACATATATATGAGTATGTATGTAATTAATTAAAATGTAAAATTATGTAGTGCATATACACGCATACTTATATGTTTAAGAATATGTGAAAACTCCCACCATTAACAGCTGATTTTATAACTTAAAACAAAATGAAAACTACATACATATAAACATATAGCTATATGTATACTCGTTCTGAGTTATTGAAAATGTAGAAAATAGAAAAAATAAGGTATTAATTTTTAAGTAATAACACATTTTAAGTGACATAAATAGAAGAATAGAAGAATTTTTAATTTATTTAGAAAAAAAATGTTTACTTAAAAGCGTCAAAAAATGCATTTCTTTCTCAAATCTATTCTGAAACTATCCAAGAATATGTCTTCAAAATTTCAGTGGTCAATTCGACATATTTTAGAAGCTAGAGCAATTTTAGTGGCCGAGCGTTGAGCAGGTTCGAAAACTCGGACAGAACTTTTGTCGTGCTTTCTCGAGTTTTCATTTCTACAGGTTATATAGGTATATATATGACCGATCGAAAAAAATCAAAGTGATGCAACTTTATTATTGAATAATCTTCTATTTGAACTAAAAAAGTTGGTTAAAAATATTAATTAAACTACTTTTTTTGCCACTTAAAGTTAATTTTTTTCAACCTTCAAAAAAATATGTAACTTTCCAACTTCTTCGGAAGTTTCTTAATTTAAATATTTAGAAGAGTTACTCATATAAATTAAAAAAAAAATTTGGTTCGACTGTTTCAGATGCATCGCATGACCTCCAACACCGCCACCGTTTCACAAGTTCAGACTTCAGCCGCTTTAAAAAACTCATCAAAACATTTGATAATTCCAATATTTTTTGATACTAAAAATTGTTTTTTTGAAGCTTAAATATTGTGCACTATTGTATGAAAATTTCGTTTACATTCTCTTTTCTCTTCAACATCCGAGAATTTAAAATGGCTGACTGCTATGATATTAACCTCACGTTTCAATGTTAACGGTTAACATGATCTGTTAAGGATTTAAAATTTACGATAGCATTTTCATTTCGGTTCAAAACGAGATAAAATTTATTTTGATAACTGCTGTAACGGTAACATTTCCAATTTTTTTGTTTAACGTGAAATTTAACGTTACGATGCAGCCTTGGTATTTACACAAATGAAATGTTGTCGTTGATGTTAAATCGTTAACAGATAATGTTAAGTGTTAACATTGAATTGTGCTGTTAATATCATAGCGAAATAGACATTTTGAAACGAATGTTAACGATGAGTTTGTGCGGTTTCAACCTTAACAATTTCACTTCGTTTTTTTAACATACGAGTAGCGTCGAAAAGAAAGAAAATCATTTCATTAAGTTTATTTTTCATTTTAACATAATGAAATGACATCGTATTGTTGGTTAAGCATCTCTGGTTTCAGGGAATGTTATTATAATTTTTATATACTGTTAGTTAGTTTCGAATTGCTTTGTTAAGACATTCTTTCAAATAATTATGTATATGTTGACAATTCATAAAAAATACATACATACATATATTTATAAGGTAATATTAAGATCTACGTTTTTTCGAAAGCTAAGAAAAATATATTAAAGGGTTAACTGTCATAAAAAAGTAAAAATAAAATGTTATTAATAATAAAGAAAATAAACAAAAAAAAAGAGAAAAAAAATTAAAATATAGACGTAATTATTGTCATAAGAAATGTCATTTAAACTCTTAATAAATGGAGACAATCAAGCATTTGCAATTTGCACACATACATACATACACAAAGAGCGTATAATTTTAAAGAAATTCAGTTTACATGAAAGGGAACTATGAAACCATTACAAATCCTGGTGTGACTAAAATTAAAATAAATTAAAAAAAAAAGAAAAATAAATAAATAAAAAACCATTGTAATACTATTTATCGAGTTCAAAAATTTAAAAAAAAAATCTATAAAATTAATCATACATAAAAAACATAGTCTAATAGTTTGTTCGTATTTTTTTAGTGAAATATTTAAAGTTTCCAATATATTTCTACTTTTATGTAAACTTGAAAATTGTATGAGATTTTATGTGTGTACATGCATATGTACTTTCCGAGCTGATCGAATATGTATGGTTGAAATTCATTGCTTTAATATTTTTTCTGTTTTTTTTTATACTTACAATTATTTCCTGAATTTTTTCGACATTCTGTAAAAAAAAAATAAACTGTTAAACTTGAATCATCAACATAAAACTGAGAATACACATACATACTATTCATTATATAGAAAATAGTTATATATGTATGTAAGCGGTTCTAATAACTATAAATGCATAAGCTATTTAATGTATTTTGTTGTTAATGTGTTTAGAAGTGAATCACGCAAGCATAAACTAAACTCTTCAGACTAGTGTATGTATGTTCATATATACATACATATATCTTATATAAAACTGTAAAAAAAATAAAAAAATAAATGATTTATGTTGCTATTATAAAATGAGCATTTTTTCTTTCACAATACTATTGGCAGGGCCTTATACGCGATATTGAGGACGCTTAACCCTTGGTACAGAGCACACTTGAGTTCCATACAGCAGGTTGAAGAAGTGTTTGCGTGACGGCATACTAAAAACATCGTTGCTTATCTTTAGATTTTCATTTGTTAATCGCTTACTCGCAGCTAGTATTAAAAATAACGGAACAGAAGAAGCTGTCATTTGAAAATACTTATTGCATATAAAACTTTCATCTTGCTTCCGGCAATGCTTCTTCTTCTTCCTCTTACGCTAAAATGGTAGCTGCTGACAACGCACAATACACAAACAGGAAAAGCATTGCATATGCATACATACATACATAAATTTAGTTGAAATACATTTCACATTACTTCCTGAACTGTTGCTCTTTACGCCCCTGTTGTTCTTTGAAGTTCTTGTGCTTTCCAATGAATATCCTCAACACTTAACTTGTATTTTCAAACAATATCACTTTTAAAATTACGCGTTTTATTTAAATAAAATATTCGTAATTATCAAACGACTCTTGCCTGCGTTACCGAATAAAAATTTTGAAAGATTTAGATTTGTACAACAGGGTGACAAAAAGTTTTTAGAAATACTCAAAAAACGGAAACATCTACAGAACAATTCATATGATTTGAAATCTGAAAATAGAGGTCAGAAAGTACGTGTATTTATCAGAATATTTCGTAATACAACGTGGATACGCGCTCTCTATACCTACATACAAAACTATGATAAAATTTACTAATTTCCGATATGCATTGTTTTGTCAACGGCTTAATATCTATTTTCGTACATGTATGTATGTAAGCTATTTGTTATGAACGGAGCTTGTTAAAATTCACCGCCGTCAATTGAAATTTATCGGCGCCCTTTATTTAAGTTATTTACAAATTTCTAGTTGTCTGGGAGAAAATGTGAGACAGAGATATTTAATTTGATATTCTACTTTAGTGTTTAATGTGAAAAAAATCGTACTTTGTATATAATATGGAAGACGATGCACGTTTGGTACCACGTAGTGGACTATTACAAACTGCCACCAACCAGGGCAGCCCCATCAAAGATACACCTTGGCATCTTGACGACAAATCACACCCATATAAACCACAAATAGACAAATACGAAGTAAACCAAATGTTTGAAAAGAAATTCTGTTATCAGAAACCATCAGGAAAGGATGATTGGAAATTGCCAAAACCTGATGAAATGTTTGGAGAATTTTATCAAATAAACACACTGCAAGAACTGAAACCAAAACTAAACAAAGTTAAGTCTAAATTGAATGACTACAGCATTGAAGATTGGAGTTTACATACAAGACGACAGGATCCTTCAAATGAAATACCATGGCGTTTGAAAAATGAAACTAAAGCAGAATTTGTCACAATAGCTTGGTGTAAATTTTTCGAATGCCTGCACTCCTACCCGCTTGTAAAAGGGCCACATTTGAATTCATTGCATCTGTGCGAGTTACCGGGTGCATTTATTGCCGCTTTGAATCATTACTTGCATTCGACATATCAAAAAAGTGAAGTGAGTGTTATGAAATTGAAAGTGTATTTATTTTTAAGCATTTTATTCTAATTGATCAATACTCATATCTATATTTTATCTTATTTAATTAGATTTCATATTGTAATTTTTTATTGTATTACCACTCTCCTTAGGTGCAGTGGCGTTGGCTTTCCACAACACTTAATCCCTATTATGAAGGCAACCCAAGTAGTGGCATGATATCGGATGATCGGTTCATGTTTCATACATTTGACAATTGGCTAATGCATGATGATTTTACCGGTAATATTATCAGTCGTAATAATATCGAACAAATGCAGGAACATTGCAAACAACGTTTGGAAAATAATGTCCAGCTCATTACAGCTGATGGCTCAATAGATTGTGTTGACGCACCGGATTGCCAAGAAGAAGTAGTCGCATCTCTTCATTTTGCTGAAATTACCACTGCTTTAAGTATATTAGCAGATGGTGGGTGCTTTGTGGTAAAGATGTTTACGCTCTTTGAATCTTCTAGCGTCTGCCAACTTTTTTTACTTAATTGCGTTTTTGAAGAAGTACATGTTTTTAAACCGGCCACCTCGAAGCGTGGAAATTCAGAAGTCTATCTGGTTTGTATTGGTTACAAAAAGGAAACAAAATATTTAACAGAACTATTGCAAAAAATGAAAGAAAATGTTGAATGTAACAACATATTACCACTATTTCCAAAATCTCGCTTACCAACCGATTTTTTGCTTCAGCACGAAATATGCGCACGCCTTTTTATGAATTTACAAATTGAAGCCATTGAGTCTAATATACAAGCGTACGAAATAAAACCAACACGGCGACAAGTAATTTATAAACAACATTTGCGGACACATACGGCAAATGAGTTTTACACTCGCTACAAGGTACGCTGCATCGCCGAGCAAGATAAAATTTTATTTAGCTATCCAAATACAAATGAAAATTGCAAATCAAAACCTTTTTGCAAAGGTTCATACTCCGAACGCGAAATGGCAAAAGACACAACCATGGAAGAGCGAATATTTGCGTTGCATCGCACAATGAACAATCTGGAAAAAATGTTGGATTTGAATTATGGAATGAATTTTCATGAAGAAAACGAAATATCAAGCACATCAATTCCAGAGTTTCGTATTTATCGTGGTGCTTTATTTACGGAATTGCTTAGTAGCTTATTTGTACATCCCTTTGTAATACAATTTCATCAAAAACTTAAACAAATTCTAGACCGCGATCCCATATTCATAACAGTGCCGAGTTGTACTGCGGACGATATGAAAATTCCTATTAATAATGATAAAACGCGAAGTTTTTCGCTTCTACCTCGCCAATTTCTCATACAATTGATCGACACCATTTATGAAAAACAACCTCGAAAAATCGTTTTTTCGAACATCATTTTATTAACACATTTGTCGGTTTCGGTTTTACGTTTTTTGGCTTTGTATATGTATGAACGCTTAAATATCTTAACTGAGCCGGAATTTAGGATTGAGTTACAATCCAAACGCGATAAATTTACTAAAGAACAAATATCTACCTTGAAAAAATTGCATTCCCTTCTTGTGGATGATTTGAATATTTTATGCATTTTGCCTATTGATAAATTGCATCGGAATGATTTCGCTAATGCATTGACCAATCACAACAACCAGCTATTGATGAAAAACTTTAAACTAGCTTTAAACAACTAAGCTATATACTCTCAATATTTCTACGCAATTTAGATTTAAAATAAATTTAAGAATTTTTAATGAAAAATAAAAATGAATTTTATAAAAGGAATTAAAAGTTTTTCTTTTATAGTAAATTCCCCTCGCATTTTCTTTAATATTTCTATTAAACTGTCAAAGAGCCTATTAAAATAGTCCATTAAAATATAGAAAATAGGTACACGCTTGAAATATAATACTTTTTGCTCACATTCATATCATGTATTTTAAATTATTTCCTTTTCTGTTACCATTTCCAATACATTTCCATAGACATGTCAAGTAAGCGGAAGTACAATTCAATGTCAATGATTATACATGTTTATTTCCGTATATATTAATAGGTTTATATTTTTCTACTTTCACATATAATTTTTTATTTTTGGCAGCACCTCTCCTAATCCGTCGGTCGCTTTTCGCTATTCTTACGTGTATGTTCTTCAGCATTTTTTATGAAACGCTTTCGATCCCGCAAATATTCTTCAGCCAAATCGGCACGTAAAGGATGTTCAGGTTCAGGGTCATTAATTAATGCAATCAATGCTTGAACTACTTGATCTGTACGTGTTGCTGGCTTCCAGTTCTCCGTCGATATAATAGGTAAGCATACCTGTCCTTTCTCGTCGATGTTCGGGTGATAGATTTTAGTCTTAAAAATTATCTTTGGCGGTTTAAAAGGATATTCTGCTGGAAAATTGATTTCAATACGAAAAGCGCCTTTATTATAAGGAGCATTATCTGGTACAATCAAACCCGTCCAACGCAGTAGATTCTCTTCATCTGCATTAATATCCCGAAATGATTTCAGACCGCAAGCTTGCAGATCGGTCAACTCCTTGCGAAGCCTTCGTGGAGCAGTCATTTCGTCTTAATCACTTCTATTTCTGTTGTAGATTTTTCACCCGTCGCTTATTGCCGAATTTTTGACAGACCAATATTCTTTAATTTATTGGCGTATTTTATTGCTAATTCTTACACGTTCCTTTTGTCGTTTACTGTTTAATTTTTTGTAAAAATTTCACAAACTTTAGTAAATTTCCAGAAGTTATTCCCTTTCGTCCGTCCACTTTTTTTTTATTTCCTTTATATGTTTATTTCGTTTTCTGACCTGCTCCTTTTCGTTAGAAATGTCAAATCTAAAACTGAAAGCAGTGTTGCATTTAATACCCTCACACTACTTAAAACACATTTCAAGTTTTATTTGAATGTGGAAGTACCTTAAGGAGAATGACTAAGAACAAAATGTAAGAGTCATGTAGGAAATGTTATAAATAGTATCAGATACATTCAACCCAGTGCTAATTCACACATGCACTGCTAAGTATGGCCATTCTGGAATTCCATACCTCTATTTGAAAATCTTATTTTTATGAATATTTTCATGGCTCTATAATATCAAATATCATTTAGGTATGGAAAAAGAGGCAAACAACATTTCATTTGTATTGTTACAGATCGTGAAATTTGCCAAACTCTTGAATTTACTCAACATTTATTTAGTGCACAACCATTAATTATTCACAAACCAATTAGCGTACTTTAAATCATAAGTACATCCGTTGGGTATATCGGGGTACGGCTTGAATAGATTTTAACGCTCTTTCAAGTCGATATTGCTTTGTTCCGCAGGAAAATTGGTGCATAGGGGACAACTATGGGTTTCCTTTGATGACAACTGCCATGTTTAATATATAAAATATACTAAGGACTATGATTTCAGCGCATGTATCTAGAATGTCCGGCCCTTATATGAGAAGATGGCGCAGATCTTCGGAAATACTATGACTAAGCACCATCCAAGAGATGCGGTAGACGTGAAAATGGCGCCACATTCCAAATAAAACCCAGTTCGATTTTACCAGATCCTACCTGAACGAGATTTTTAGATGCATGAAGGTCTAACTACGACTTGCCTTCCTACTCGACAGTTGAGTTGAACCGCATCGTGAACAGTGACCAAGAACTGGCAAATTGGATGAATCAGCTACTTCATCCACCTGCGCCAAATCTTCGAAAAGACCCGATAGAAAAGGATTGTCACACTCCACCTTTTCTTCGATTTAATAAGCATGAAAAGGTGCTGACGCTTCCCCGAATTATTTGAAGAACCTCTCCGTGCTGTTCGATACTAAAAGATATATCAGACAAGGTGTTTCTCTCGAGAAAATAATATGCGTCAAAAACTAAACAGAAAAGGTGCAATCTTCACTTTAAACCTAAACAGCTTCACCGTTATTTTTGCTTTCTTTATATTATAAAGTAGCGAAACGAGTGGATCTGGTAGTGAACGAGGTCAAGACAAAATATCTGCCGTCATCAAACAAGCAAATGCGTTGACTATTCGATTCACATGCCAGTAGTGACAGCTGTAACTTTGAAGTCGTAGAAAATTGCATCTATCTAGCAACCAGCAAAAATATCAGCAACAAAAACCAAGGCAAAAACACTCTTTTCCCACAGATGGTACTTTGGTCTGAGCAGGAATTTGAAGGTGAAGTCCTCTCTCAACGAACTGAACCTATATTCTACAAGTCCTCATTCTCATCCAGCTTTATTGTGCAGAAGCTTGGACGATGTCGAAGTTCGAAAATAAAGGTTTAGCAGAAATATTTTGATCCTTTACGCATTTGGAGCGGTGAATACCGCAGACGATGGAACAATAAGCTGCACGAGTTGAGATCGCGAATTCAGCAAATTAAGAGACAGCGACTACGCTGGCTAGGTCTTGTCGTGCGTACACGTATGAAGTACAATGTATGAGTTGCAGAGAAAAAGTACCCGAAAGCGTATTTGAGTATCGTTTCAAATTGTTGAACGGTTTTGCGCTTCAATATAAGTACTTTGTTTACATAAGATCGTAACTATTTCCTGGGTCAACGGTATACAACCAGACTCAAGGTAGGAATTTTTAATGGGAATTATAATATATGTTTTTCAACTCACTACAGTACGTGCTATGAGCACCTGTATGCAGATCTATGCGAAGTGAAATGAATAACCGCAAACTATACATAGACATTATTTGGGTCACACATGTTCAAACGGTGCCAATCAAATTCGATGACTTTTACGAGTAAAAGTTAGTTTACTACGATCCATATATTTGTTTAGTCAATGTCAACTTTATTTGAACAGACGTTACCATTTCACTACCAGAGTTTTACTCACATGCCTCAATGACACGGCGGTAGTATATAAGACAGTAATTTTTTTGAAATATCCATCAAACGCTCCATTCATCTAATTCAATTCAATTCAGTTTCATAACGAAAAATGAAACTTCTAAAAATTTTTGGACCACTTCTGCTCCTTGGGATTTTCGCAGTAAAGCTATGTGTGTCCCAAAATTCCAATTCCACATATAGTAGCCCAAGTTCGCCAAGTAGCAGCTCTCCGTCATCATATAGTTCTAATACCGGTTCTAAGAGATTCGTTGCTAATATGCGTTACACAGCTGTTAGGCGTCTACATATAAAAGATAGCAATAGCAATGGAAGTGGAAGTGGAAGTAGAAGTAATCGTAACAGGAGAAGCAACAAGAATCGTAATAGAGGACGCAGAAGTAATCGCAACAAGAATCGTGCCAACGGCAGGAGACGCAGTGGTAATAAAGGAAACAAACGTAGTCCAGTTGTTAGATTTGGATAAATATCACAGTTACATACATACATGAGTTCCCCGGTTGAAAATGATAAAAATACTGTTATTGAAAATATGTTGTTAGAAGAATATTATGTTATAATTTTAAATAAATAAAAAGTATAAATATTTCGCATACGAAAAATTATATATACCTATGTATCTATTTAGAAAAAATAAGTAAGGAATATCAAGATTGGGATTTTTGCATGTTTTCAAAATTACCGTTATATGGGAGATGCGCATGAACCCATTTGATTGCACTAACTTCATCCATTTACAATGGATATGTACAGTATAGGACAGCCGAGTAAAGCAAGTAAATTAACAATTTTACCAATTTTCTTATCATATATCAAATATTCGTTATCGAGAACATTCTTAATTCATAATTTATGTGAGCACTTGGCAGGTTTATGAGAGCAGAGACTAACATAGCATTGGTAAATTTAGTAGAGATTCTGTTGGTGATAACACTGGTGTTGAATAAAGTTAGTAAGCTTTGTGTTTACAATAAAGAAGCTGAACAACAAATTTTGAAACTTTTATTTTCCAACGCGAATGATCCTTACAATACTGTCAACAGTTATCGATAATAACCACGGCAATATCGACTTTGACAAGTGGTCATCAGTTTCATCGGTAATCATGAATAGTAAAATGCAGAGATTGCGCCAATTACAGGCTGGTAGTTTCAGTTACAAAATTTGACTGTAAGTACTGCTTGCTGACGTCAGACTTTTGAACCTTAGTAACAAAACCTACCTAATTTTCGAAGTTGCTTAGACAAAAGAAGCCTATAGACGCAATCGTTTTCCATAATTTCTAGTGGGAAATAACAGTATGCTCCACAAGTCCACCTGAGTGCTCAAATTAGCAGCAAGAGTGTTCTTTACACAAGAAACTCATTTCTTTCCTCTAATCAAACCATACCGGAAAAAATGAAATACTTTTTAACACCTGATTTGATAAAAAAGAATTAGAGTCTGCTGCAGCAGCTCAAATACACCGTTATTTATTTTTCAAAATGTAATTTTATTAGATAAGTGAAGCACTGCTACGTATATATCGCATTCAATCAAAGTCAAACGAACATTTTTAACACTTGTTAATTCCGTTTAATTTCGAAACATAAAATATTAGATACAAAAATCGGATATCTTTAAGTCTAATTTGTTGTTGATGTTGACGCTTTCTTTTCTTCTTCCTCCTCATTATGTTTGGTTATTAATCGTTCGATTTCTGCTTTTTGCACCATTTTTATTACTGGGCGTGAATTACTACCTAATGTGGTAACTGCCATTTCCACCTTTTCCGCATTGATGCCTTCCATGCTTTTAGCTAACACTTTAATTGCAATTTTCTTAGCTTCTTCAGTTGTAAGAGGGTTCTCGGAATTGTCATAACTGCGAATTATTAAATTGGTAGTTAGGGAAATTTTCTTTTAGTATGTCCATTTTCTTACCGATTTGCCAGCTCTGTCTTTAGCATAGACATAGCTACGCCAAAGCTTTTACCAATGCAGGTACCATTCCAGCCGCTATAATTGCCACTAGGATCTGATTGGTAGAGTTGAAACTGATGACGCCTATCGTAACCCATATACAAAATCGACACACCAAACGGACGTTTGCCACCATATTGTGTATAAGCCTGTTTAATGTCACACAAATGTGATACCAATTGCTCCAACGGTATTGGTGAACCATAGTTATATTGGTAACGTTGTGCTATTAAACGCATCTCATTTACTAAAACATTAGCATCCGAAGTTATACCAGCGACAGCCACACAAATATGACTGAAAGTGTTTGTTAATGAGGAAAAGGAAAACAAATATTACATTTTTATGGTACTTACTCATTGATCTTATAAATTTTATCCTGAAAGATATCATTGTCCAGCAATGGACTTGTAGTATGGCACTCTGCCGCTATAACTATACCGTCTTCTGCACGAATACCTAATGCGGCGCCAGCTCTAGAAATGGCTTCCATTGCATACTCCACCTGGTACAATCGACCTTCCGGCGAAAAGATAGTTGTACGCGAATCATAACGACGTGCCTACAAAACATACATAATTAGAACTTTTACTGCACAAGTCAACACATTTTAGTATCAAAGTCATCCAATTACTGGATAAGTCTAATACGAGTACAAAATGCAAAAGATATATTTACCATTTTTCTGTTTAAATTAAAAGTTTTTACAATCAATTATTTCTGCAAACAGTTGTAATGACATGAAATTGTATTGTCATTCCAGCGGCAAAAAGTGCTACCAAACTAACATAAATAGGAATACATTTTCTGCAACCCTGCGGTAATACTTAGTGTTTGCAATCAAACAAAAATTGGTATCAAAGGGTTGCTACTTAAATTTAATATATTTTTATTTCTGGCGCACCCTGTTTGTTGAACCAAGTATCTGAATAACCTTTTAGTTATTATAGCAAAAAGAAAAACCTTCATATGAATTTATTTGTTCGAACAAAATTTTTGTAAAATATATCGCAAGCGCAAATAAACACTGATGGAAAAAAATATTATAATTTTCACGTTATAAATTCTTCAACACATATCAACATTGGTATTTTATAAATGTCTTACTTTTATGTTCCTACTTGAGGTTTTTGCTACTAATGTTGGTATCTGCAATATTTTTCTAAGCCGCACGTGAAGGACTTAATATTCTTTGTCGAGGGGTAATCGCATTTACTAAAACACTTTTCTTAATTTACGGGGAAAAATGAAATGTGGTGCACCCTGCGATGTGAAAAGTGTAGCCAGAATTTAAGATTATACAAGTTTGGCATTACTGCTGAAAATTTAAATACTGTTTACAAAAATATAGCCGCAAAGAGATTAAATTCGTTGTTAAATCATTTATTAGTTCATATTTTATTATAATGGGCGATTTAATTAATGTACGCAAAATATATAACTTATTTATGAAGATTAATTTAAATTTAAATTTTTATTTCATAGCATTTTGATGGGTTTAAGAAATTGGGATTTGACTGTGCTAATCAATGGATACTATATGATGATCGTTTCCAAAAATTTTTCAACTTTTTCACTGATAATATCACCGATGTAAATATATTAACCGAACATGAAGTTTTAGAATACGAAGAATTAAAATATAGAAATGATTTGTTGGAAACTGACGAGCGCGCTGCTAAATTGAAAGAGCTGGAAATCGCAAATCCCGGCCTACTGCAATATACCGAAGAGCAAGTTGCCAGTATGGTTGAAGAGCTGAGCTTATTGGAACATACTGAAGATTGTTATGTAACCTTAGTCGATGATATGAGGTATTTTATAGTTATAACTTTTTTTATACTTAATCCAGAATTAAAACCTTGATCTTTAGGTTGCAATGTTGTGTTGTGTTTTGTTTTAATATTTAATTTATCTTCTTTTTAATAGATGTACCAAAAATAAAATCAATTCTCAACTCGGTGATTTGGAAAACGAAATCAGCATATTAACGAATAGGGAGAGTAATCTTCTAAGCGAATGTCAAGCCAAGGCACGTCAACTAGAAGAAATGCAGCGTGAAAATTTGAAATTATCAAATGAGGCCACACGTTGTTTTACAAAAATTGTAAGTTTGGTTTTAATATTGTTGGATATATATTCGGTATTTTTGTGTAAAGTATTGTACTTATTTGATTTTATCAGCAATCACCGCCGCTATTCATACATCAGTTACCTATTGATCAATACTTGCTCAAATGTGAGACTTTCATGAAATATTTTACTTTATATATGAAGGAGAATTTTAAAATACAGGTAGGCACCAAATTTAATTACATATGCTTGGAGTTTTTTTTTTAATTCTCAAGTTGCATTTTTCTTTCCAGGATTATACAGATTTGGATAACACCTCAGTGGATCATACAGAATTTTCCGACAAACTGCAATCTTTGGCTAAATCGTAAGAACTTAAAATTTTCTTTTACTTTAACTGCTTAATTTTTTTATTTTTATTTTATTTTAAAGTATGGAATACTATACACTTGAATACATTAAGGAAAAGGCAAAGTCAAAGGCCACACAGTCATTAATTGATCTATTAGATCTCTCACAAATACATGTCATAAGCATTGCTGATGTAGAGCATGAAACTCGAGAGCTGGAATTAATGAACGAACATCATTTGAAAATTGCCTATGAAACCCTAATGAACGATCTTACATTGCATGTACGGCAGCACACACAGCAACGCATGGAATTGATTCTATATGAAAATACAAAATTAAAATTGGAACGTGCACTAAAACGTCAAGAAACGGATAAACGTTTAACGAAAATAATATCGGATGCCTTATCCAATGCTGAACTTGTATGGATTGCAATACAATTAGATTTAGAACGTAAACGTAATCGCTTTGTCAATACGGAGCAGTTGAACACAGAAGCAGAAACTTGTCTAAAACGTATTAAAATTATGCGTAATATACAACAAAGCCAAATGTCACAACTAGTACAAGGTGGCCTCTTCACCAACACAACGGCTGCGTCACTATTAGATGCTATAGCCGAGCAGTTGTCGCGTCATCTGGGGCAGAAGGTGCGCAGCGAACCAAAATCCTGCCTTTATGAATATGAGAAATTTTCACGATTATTATCATATGCCCTGCAAGGAATGATCGGCTGTAAAGCGTATGCATATGCGAATGCACAAAAGAGTGAATTGTAATTAAAATTTTATAATTATTAATACATAATTTATAATTTAATTTTTTTTAGAAAAAACATAGAAAGCCTTCTTCGCCCAATGGTGTTTGATAGTCCTGTCGAGGCACCAATGTTTGAGCATGTCCGATTCTTAATGCCAATTTATAATGCAAAAACTAATCAGGAGCGTATCGATAAAGCTCTGCGATATTTGCGTACACAATTTCAGGAAAATATTACCGAACGAATAGTAAGTTATGCATGATTTTTTTTAGTACGTACTCAATTTAAATTTTCTTTTCTTCTATATTTTTCAGGAAAAAGACAAACTTTGGCGTTACAATCAACTGCTGTGGATATGGTTTTTAACCGAACCACGTCGTATGATAATGGCAATTGAGGAAACGAAGAAAGCTGCTTCGAAAGTGCCAACTATAGCTGGTATGAAATCATTGAGTGGTATTAAACGCAAATGAGTGCAGTGGAATCAATTGAAATTATTTACTGTTAAAAACATATACTTTTATAGAAATAAGTTTTATAAATTAAAAAAAGCTAAGTTTTAAACTCAGATGTTTGGATAATTTTATTTATTTTTATTAAGTTTTCTCTCTTTTACACACTATTATTATTATTTGATGTTGGTGTTGTTGTTTGTGTTGTTGGTATGCTGCTGTTTTTTCTTGGTGTTGTTGTTGTTGGGTTTGTTGGGATTTTTGTTGTTGTTGGGTCTGTTTGGGTTTTTGTTGTTGTTGGGTCTGTTGTTGTTGATGGGTTTGTTGATGTTGTTGAGTTAGTTGTTGTTGGGTTAGTTGTTGTTTTTGGGTTAGTTGTTGTTTTTGGGGGTTGTTGTTGTTGTTGTTGTTGTTGTTGGGTATGTTGTTGTTATTGCTGTTGTTATTGTTATTGTTATTGGTTTTGTTGTTGTTGTTGTTGTTGTTGTTGTTGTTTGCTGTTGTAATCTTTGTCTAAGCCATTGCGGTCATTTAGCGGGAGAACCAGGAATTTGGCTGTATCGACGGGTTCGGATCGGAAGGAAAGGGTACTTAGATGAGTTGCTTTTAGGGCGCAGGCAAAGCGGTGGATAGTGTCGTACGGGGCCACATTGCATGGAGTACATAAGTTAGCTATGTTGTCAGAGGGAAGTCTGGTTAAATAGCAATCAAGTCGACTACAATATCTACATCTTAATTGTGACAGTGTTACTCGGGTCTCTCGAGACAGCTCGAGGGGAATATGCAGGATATAAAGTGCTCCTCTCACTTGTTCCGCTTATGTTGGTTGACCTGTCGCCGAATTCTCGTATTGAGTTCCCTGATAAGGGGGTCTCCGGAATCGGCTTCATGTAGTGAGTAGTGCACAGAAGTTAGAAACGTTCACGTACGATGACGTCGGTTGGAGTGATGAGAGAATTGAATACCTTCGCAGTAAATTCCGTGAAGCTGTGCCAGTTGCCTTTTTTAAGTTAAAAACATGCGGTGTTCCGCGGAAACGAAGTCTGGCCTGTTAATCAGGGTAGCGACGGTCAGCATAGATCTCCAGGCTATGCTATTCATCAGTTTAGCGTTAGCAATTATTATATCCGGCGTGCTATAGCAATCCCTCACAATTCTGGTAGGGTTGTCGTCGTTCATGGTGCTGAATGTCGAAACGTCTATCTATCTCTGCGATCGATGTTGCCGTCGATAAGGCGATACCGCACGGTACTTTGCAAGATGAACGCCAAGCTAAGCCCATCTGCCTCAGAAGATTTGAGCGATAGCTCAGTTTTGTTTCTTGGTTCGCACCTATTAGTAGGTGTCCCAGACTCATGAAGTCGACTATCTCGTTGATATTCCCGGAGCCCATGGCAGTTAAACTGCAAAATTCTGGTCACGGTGAAACATTCGGAATTCGTGGTGTGAGGGAATGATGCGTGGGTATGGCACGTCCTAAAATGTCACCAATGACTGTGAAGGTTTGGGGCGTGGTTAAACGTTGGTCCACTCCTTGGGAGATGCTTGCACCTTGGCATTTTATGTGAAACACTACATCATTTAAATGGCCGTCTCGTCTATTCTCCCAAACTTCGAAACATTTTTGGTTATCCAACAGTGCCATATCACACTGTCTTTGTGGGCAATTTACGACAGATGACGCGGCTGGGAAATTTATCTCGCAATAAAGCCATATTCGCTCGTGCTGTGTGGCATTTGGCATCAACTTGTTGAAACCGCATATTGTCCAAATTGTGTTCTTCAATTGCGGTCCAAAAAACAGTCGGTTATCATACGATCATCACGCTCCGAAATGACAGGGCTCGGAAAACCCAAGATTTATGGTTGAAAAGCCTCTCCATCCTCACGTGTAACTGTTTGGTGCGGCTTATGGTCCGTGGGTTCATTGGATCTTACTTTTCGTAAATGAATGGATTGCGCTAACGAGAGATGATTAATGATTTTTTATGGCCGGACTAGGTTGGTATTGAACTGGACAACATTTACTTTCAACAAGGCGGCGCTACCTGCCACACAAGCCACACGAAACCAACGATCTTTTAACGGCAAAGTTTCCGGACTGTGTTAGCCCCCGAAGATTTGCCACCGAGATCTAGTAATTTAACACCTTGCGTCTTTTTCCTAAGTAGAAATTTGAAAGATAAGGTCTACGTCAACAGGCCAACGTCGATTGAAGTCCTCAAAGACGGAGTTCGTGAAGCTATTGAAGGCATACAGCGGCCACTTTGCGATTTGGTAATGAAAAAGTTCATAAAAAGGATACGGTTTGACTGATATTGTTTTCCATTATTAAAAGGCATAGCTTCCTCTTTCAGTGCCATCATCTCAACTCCGGTTCCAAGTTTGCGTCATACTTGGACTTGAAGTTCCCCGAACATTTTTCTTCTAATTAAACAATTAAAGCAAAGAAATACTTACCACTTAAAGAAAAACTAATTTCTTTATGTACGCACACATATACATACACGTATGTATGTGCGAGTATGTGCCCATGTTTGCATGTCTCTTTAAAAGACATTTATCCAATCATTAGTGTTTAAATTATCCCTCTCGAAGTCAACGAGTCAAGTGTTGCAGGCCAAACAATGGAAAACTGAGTAATAAAGAGTAAGAATATTTGTTGTTATTGCTATTGTTTTTGTTGCTGCTGCTACGCTTGCTCCTTTGCATAATTGTTATTGCTCTTCAACTTCAACAATGTGTATTTATGTAAATCCACTGATATATACATATGAGCACGAGCGTGTTGACAAACAATCGTAAGGATGTTTATACATACATACACGTATGTAGATACTCGTATATAATATTAGATAAGCATTTGTGTGTGTGTGTTTATGGCAAAGACAAAATAGAAACGAATCGCCAGCGCGCAAAGCGCAAAGAAAGCGAAAGGATGCGAAGAAATACGCGCATGAGTGTTTGTGTGTGTATATGGTATGTGTGTGTGTATTTGTGCGGGTGACTATGTAACAAAAAAAAAAGCGACAACACTATCTTTATTATACGCCAGCGCTTGTGCTTTTGTGTTCATTTTCATCGCCTGAATTCGGCCGCTGGCATATATAAAAGCGACGACAGGACGCGTATGCGGCTCATTTGTATCTTGACTCTTAAGACGGCAGCACAGCAGTGATAACAGCATACCAACTTGGATATTTACAATACTTTCGGCGGCGGCAAAGGACTATAGCGGTTGTAATAAAATAAGTGTGTGAATGTATGTGCTAGTACAAATACATATATTTTTGTTAAGTGATCTGGGGTGTGAATAAATCTACAAGGAGTTATACAAAGAATGATAATCATATAAACGCACATACATACACATACACACGTGTGTATAAACATACATATGTATGTAAATCTGCTAAGTGAAGTGTTGTGGCAACAAGTGTTTAAATAAGAACAAGAAAAAAATAAATAAATAGATTGCCATGGCGTATGAGTGACGGAATGTGTAAATTGTATCGTGTGCGTGTTTGTTTGTGTGTGAGTGAGTGTGTGTGTGTGGACTTGCGATTTCTCTCTTAAAACGTATTTAGACCGTTGTGGTAATCATTGAAGCAAGAAGTCTTTACTTTTTCCCCATAAAAAACAGTAAATGCCAAATTTGTTGGTTTTATTTGCAACAATAGCAACAGAAAGCATGTCGAAAGATGCCTTAGAAGAACTTTAATTTATATTTGATCTGTGTGCATATACCGTTAAGTTTTTTGATTTGTTAAATGCGGAAGTGATTAGATGTGAATCAATTTATTTGTGTTTTTAATCGAAAATACGTAAAGAAATAAAAATCTTTTGAATTGACATGATGAAACACATTAAGAAAAAAATAAAAAATATTAATAAAAATATAAAAAACGAATAAATGTAGTAAAAAATATTACATATAAAAATAATTTAAAAGAACAACATTTTTTAATCAACAAAGAAAAAAAATTATTAATGTGAACTAGCAATTTAAAAAAATAAAAATTACAAAAATATAATACATGAAAATAAAATGAAATTAAATTAGATTAAAATATATAAACATAAAAAAATAACATTAAATATATTAAAAAAAAAATTAAGTAAAATGGAATTAAGATAACATAAAATATTATATAACAAATTGAAAAGAAGTAAAATAAAATTAAATTAAATAAAAATAAAATAAAACAAAATAAGTAAAAAAAATAAATTAAAATAAAAAAAATTGAAATAAAATAATGTCAAATAAAAAAAAATTAAATTAAAGCACAATTATAATTTGATAATATATATTAAAAAATAAGATAAAAAAAAATGAAAAGAAATAAAATAGAAAAAAAACCAGAATAACATGAAGTAAAATAAAAAAAAAATAAAATAAAATATAAAAAAATAAAATGAAATAAAATGAAACAAAATAAAATAAATTAAAATTAAAATAAAATCAAAATAAAATATAGTAAAATAAAGTAAAATAAATTAAACTAAAGCACAATTATAATTTAATAATATATATTAAAAAATAAGATAAAAATAAAATAAAAAGAAATAAAATAGAAGAAAACTAGAATATCATGAAGTAAAATAAAAAAAATAAAATTAAATATAAAAAAAAAAAATAAAACAAAATAAAATAAATTATAATTAAAATAAAATCAAAATAAAATATAGTAAAATAAAGTAAAATAAATTAAACTAAAGCACAATTATAATTTAATAATATATATTAAAAAATAAGATACAAATAAAATGAAAAGAAATAAAATAGAAAATAAACTAAAATAATATGATGTAAAATTAAATAAAATACAAAAAAAAATGAAATAATGAAATAAAACAAAACAAAAAATAAAATAAAATAAAATTATATATTAAATAAAATGAAGAAAAAAATTTAAAAAATAAAATAAAAAACTAAAATCAAATAAAAAAAAAATAAAGTAAAATAAAAAAAATAAAATACAAAATATAAAATAAAATGAAGTAAAATAAAATAAAATTAAAAAACCAAATAAGATAAAAAAAAATAAAATGAAATGAAATAAATAAAACAAATTAAAATAAAGTAAAAATTTTATTATAAATAACCTAAAACAAAATAAAATAAAATATTATTGTAAGATAAAAAGAAATAAAATTTAAAAAGTAAAATGAAACAAAATAAAAAACTAAAATAAAATAAAACAGAAAAAGTAAAATAATAAAATAAAATATAATAAAGTGAAATAAAATGAGATGAAAAAAATACATTATAATAATATTAAACTGAAGTATAATAAAATAAATTAAATAAAATTAAAACATAATTAAAATTTTATAAAATATGTTAAAATAAATAAAATTTAAAAAGTAAAATGAAATAAAATAAAACATAAAAATTTAAAATAAATCCAATAAAAAACAAATTGCTACAAAAAATGTATGAATGAAATAATAAATAAAAATTGCAAAGAAAATGTTATAAATTAAAAAAAAATTAGGACTAGATAAAAACCATGAGGAACGTGTACATAAATAAGAATTCAAAAAATAAAATTGACTAAGCAAGCAATAAAAAATTTAAGGGCGAGAATTTTTACATACTTATGTATTTAATTATTATAAATAAACCATTCAAAAATTAATAAGTGAAATAAAATATATTCATAAATAAACAAAGATGAAAAAACAAATACAGCTTTATTGGGGAGATATACAATTGAAAACTAAAATAAAACTGAGAATTAAAATAAAAAATAATTTTTTAATATAGAAATTAATAATAAATTTGGTGTGAAAAAGTAAGAAAAAGTAAAGAGATAATATTAGGAAATAAAATTAAAGAGAAGCGAGTGCTAAAATTTACAATTGACGTCAATCAAAAATGAACTTCAGAAAAAAAAAACAAAATTTAATAAATATGCAAATAAAAAATAAGAAAATAATTAATTTGAAATGAAAAAATTAAAGAGAAACAAAAAATCAGCTTAGAAATGAGCATACTAAAAAACAAATAGAATAAAAAGAAGAAAAATATTAATAATAATACACGTATGATGAACAATAAAAACACAATTTTTATATTAATCTTTTTCTCCCAAAAAAACAGTTTATGTTAATTTTCTTTGATTTCTTAATTATTTTATTCATGGAAAATTTAATATTTTATTCTTTTTTTAATATTTTATTTTTGGCGTTTTTAATTTCATTCATTAAAAACGACGTATTTTCATTCCATTCTTTCCAAACTAAAAATATGAAAGCCATATTAATAGTTTTATATATTTTTTTTTATTAAAATATTAAATAAAAAAGTTAATTAAAGAAACTTAAAATATTAGGAAAATGAAAAAATACGTGAGTTAATTGAATAGTTCAAAATTTTAAAATTTAATATTACAATAATTTAAGAAAAAAATGAAAAAAATGAAATGTAATATTAAAATATTATAAGAAATTAAGAAATGTAGTAAATACTATTCAAAAAAGGTTTAAAATAATTTTCCACCCGAAGCGTAAAATAGCCAGTTACTCTAGTATTGCAAGCAACTCACCGAAGCCGTAGCAGAAAACGAAGAAAATACTTTTTACACTGAATTAATTTCAAATCTATTTAATTCAAAATGCCTTATGTTAAACAATGTCAAGTGCTTAATGTGCTTACGAAGTGTTAAATTTAATATTGTGTAAATAATGTGAGAGTTCGCATGTACGTGTATATATGCATGTAAATAGAGGCATATTTTGATTTTCGGTGGCACACGCATTTTCGAATTTGGAAAATTACGTTAATTGGTGATAAAATTCTCCATTTATTTTAATTTTTTTTTAAATACTCAATGTAAAGTGAAACTTCATAGAATATCTTATTATATAATACATATATATTTCTTTGTTTTGCTTATATGGAAACAAAGAAAATTTAAAAAAATATATTACACATTGAATTTTGCTACTATAAATATGTAGTAATTATGAAAATTATTAAGTTTAAATAAAAATTAATTAATTAGGAACTCTGTTGTGTAGAGCTACATATATTTTCATTTTTATTTATTTTTATAAAAGTAATAGATAAGTAGCTAACTAAATAAATGAATAGATAAACATATAAGTAATAGATGAGTAAATATGTAAATAAATAAATTAATTAATTAACAAATATAAAAATAATATATAAGAAATTATAAAATTATAAATATATAAATTATAAAATAATATATAAATTAAATATATAAGTAAATAGGCAAATAAATAAATTAAATAAATAAGTAAATAGGCAAATAAATAAATAAAAGTTAACGAAATAAACAAATAAATGCATAAATAAATAAAAGAAAAATAAATAAAAATAAAGAAAATGAAAAAATTAAAAATAAATAAATAGATAATGGATAAATAATAAAAAATATTGAATATACGAATACTAGAAAAATAGATAAATAAGTAAATAAATTAAGTAATATGAAAACAATAGATAAAAAATTATAACAAAATAAAATATAATTAAATAAATAATAAAGTATCTTAATTAATAAATAAAAAGTAAAGGAAAAATAAATAAATTAATAAATGAATAAATGTATAATGGAAAATAATAAAAAAATAAAAATAAGTATGTCAGATAAATATATAAATAAATAAATAATAGATCAATAAAAATATATAAAAGTAATAGATAAAAAGCTAAATAAATAAGTTAATAGATAAATAAACGAATAAATAAATAAATATATAGATAAATAAATATGTTTGTAAATAAATAAATTAATTATAAAGGAAATAAATAAATATACACAAACGAACAATTAAATAAATAAATAAATGAATGAATAAATAAATAAATAGTAGATAATTAAATATGTAAATAAATAATTAAATTAATTAAATAATTAATAAATAATTTAATTTACAAATAAAAAATAATAGGTAAATAATAAAATAATAAATGAATAAATAAATTGTAGATAAATAAATTTATACAAAAATAATAAATGAAAAGCTAAATAATTAAATGAATAAAAGAATAAGCAAATAAAAAAATAAATAAAAAAACAAAGAAACTAAGTAACAGGTAAAAATTAAATTAATTAAAAAGAAAAATAATAAATATATGTAAACGAACAATGGAGTAAATAAATGATTGAATAAATAAATAATAGGTAAATAGATACACAATTTTTTTTAATTAATTAATGAACAAATACATAAATATAAGCAATGAGTAGATTAAAATATAAATTATCATAATATGTAAATAAATAAGTAAATAGATGAATGAAATGAATAAATAAATAAATAAATTGATAATGGATAAATAATTAAATTTATAAACAAATATGTAATTAAATGAATGAATGAAAAATGAAGAAAAACAAATTAATTCATCAATGTATAAGTAAATAAAAAATAAATTAATTAATAAATGAATAAATGTATAATGGAAAATAATAAAAAAATAAAAATAAGTATGTCAGATAAATATATAAATAAATAAATAATAGATCAATAAAAATATATAAAAGTAATAAAAAAATAAATGAATAATATATAAAAATATTAATTAATAAATAAGTAAATTAATAAATAGTTAAAGAAATAATTAAATATATAAATGAATAAATAAGCAATGAAAGAATAAATGTATATATAAATAATTGAATGAAATGGATGAATAAATTAATTAGTAAATAATTAAGTAAATAAATAATTGATGAAGAAATAAGTAGACTAATAAATACATAAATAAATAAAGTAATAGTAATAAATACATAAATAAATACAAATGTCATTTACGAAAAAGGTGAAAAATAAAAAAAATATGGATTCTTCAATATTTTAATATTCATCTGCATATTTTATTTATATATTTAATTTTTTCCAATAAACCAGTAATGCCTTAAATCACAAATATATGTATAAGTATATATAAGCAATGTTTTATACCCGCTGAAGCGATTTGCTGTCGAAATTGTTATATATAATATTTTTCTTTAACAAATTTGCAGGAAAACCAAGAAATCTTTAACTGATAGGCGACAGTTAAATATAAATAAATTTTGTCCGCTACATACAAATAAATGATTATAATGTCAAGAGATGTGAATTAATCACCAGACGGTACTCAGATACAAAGAGTAGTGCAAAATCTACGCTTATTACCACCACTAATGTGGATGCCACAAATATGGCGCACAAGTAAATTACGGATATATGTACTTACATATATGTATAATAGATCTGTATGAAGATAATCTCACTCAATCAACTTAAATCCCTTCTGACATACCGCATACATTCCCCGCTAATTTAGCTGAACAACTCAACGCTACACCTATACATACATACGTGTACATAAAACTGCTTAACCACAATGCGTAAATACAACTTTAGCACGTACACACACATACTCATTGCCAGGAGCATACTTTACCTGCTATTCACACTACAAACTCTTCTTCTTGCCTACAACATAGAAGACTCCTTGGCGCCGACTTTAGATAAAATAACAATGTTACCAATAACAAACCATACAGACTTTAATACACATACCAAACAACAACAACAAAAGCGGCAAGCGGTTAGACAACGTAATTATGGTGCATTGAATGAGATGTCGATCGATGTTATGGCCGATCAAGTGCAGCAAGAAGTAAATGCAACAACAGCGATTGTGTCGGCGTTGATTTCCAATGGCATTGTCAATTTTGACCCTGAGAGCGGTTATGTATACGAAGACCGGCAAGGTCATGTGGTAAAGCGAGAAAACATCGAATACGATTTGTCCGGTTTGCGCGTGTACAATGTGGGTGTGTTGATGGCATCACATTTGGGTAGGTGTAGTGGTAATTGTAGCAATTACTCACACACATTTGCATACACGTACATACATACCTACATACCGTATGAAACACAAAAAGGATTTCATTTCTTTACGCTTTTATCACCTTTCCAGATTCACCATTCGATTTGGAACGTTGTGGACCCGCGGTAGATCTGGCTTTGGATGTAATTAATGAGGAATTTTTGAAGCCACATAAAATTAAATTGCGCAAAGTGCAAGCGAGGTGAGTGAGTGAGTTTGATGCAAAAACAAAAAACAAAAAAATACTTAAAATTTTTAACTTACATACAGACACACACAGTTGTTTTTCCTCATCAGAAATATGTGCTTTTATAGTCGTTTAAGTAGCAAAGACAATTAAATTTTAATTGTTGCTTTGAGTAGTATAAGAAACCAAATACCGTTAGCGCTCTCAGCAGCGTACGCTATACGTTTGAGTGGCACTTCATTAGGGCGGAGGCGGAATATATTTATTATATATTTATTAGATGTGCAGAAAATGCCCTAGGGCGATCATTAATAGCTTACCATGCAGAAAATTAAAGTTAAGAAGGATATTTTAATGTGCAACTTTTTTTTTGTTACTGTTAAGAAAATGTAGAAAACTGTGACGTCACGGTTTCACAATTTTGTACCGTTTTCTGTAATTTGTCTGTCAATAAACTACTACGCAGCTTGACTTAATTTGTGGATATATCAGTAACTTGAAATCAAATAATATGACGAAAAATTCATTCGCTAGGTGGAGCGGCAGTCAGTTTGTTCTCAAACACTGCAAACACTTATCAATTTGGCTCTTATTTCATCATATTCAAATTTTTAAGCAAAATTCAATTAAAGAGATACATTATTAATAATTTACTTCCTTGAGTAAATGATTACGGAAACCTTTGAAAAAATATATTTTTAAGTTTTTAAAACGTTTCTTATTGTTTTTTATTTAATTATTTTCATTTTAGTATGCAGAGAGCTTGTAAAAAGAAAATTAATTCTACATATTTGGAAAATTAAAAAATATAATATAAATATTAATAAATTTAAAAAGCGGTATTGTCAACTGCTTATGGTAATATAAGGATTTATTTTTTCTAATTTAATAAAATCTTCGAACCACCCTCATTTGCCTGCATACTCATATCAAAAGCAAAGTAAAATAAATGCGTTGCTCATACGCCCCGTGGCGCTTTTCGATGTAAATTATGTTATTTCCATTTAGTGAAATATTTAAAGCGCACTTACAATTAGAATGCGATTTAACACTATTTTAATTGCAATTGTTTCCTCCACTCTCTTGTTCTTCTTTTACATCTTCATCTGAGCTCTCAGAAGTGCTTAGTTATTCGTAATTGGTAATTACCAGTTATTTATGTGGATGTAGTTTGTTGACTTGTGACCTTCGGGTCTTGGCAGGGTCATCATTAATTGGTTAAGTGATGAATAGATTTATTTGGCGGATGCAAGTAGATTTAATGAATTACTTTTAAAGAGCATAAAATACGCTCTGTGTACTTGAAGTACAACAATAAAATGATGTTAGTACGAAAGTGTGTGCAATAAATTCATTTGAAATTAAAATCTCTTTTATACAAAATTTTTTTTTGATTTTTTAATAATAAGAAATGCAAATATGTGTTGTTTTCGCATAATAAAATTTAATATAATAATTTTATGTTAAAATTCTTTTAAATACATATAAATTTTATCTACTTATTTATAAATGTAGAATGTAGCAAACAATTTTTTATTAAATTTTATTGATTTCTTTATTTTTCCGTAATTTAATGTTTTCCCTTTACTTAATACTTACGTATGCGTATATAATACTTTTATAATATATTTTTATTATTTTCCTTTACGCTACATACAGTTATCCTTCATGTTCCGGCGCAAAGGCACCTGGTTTAGCTGCTGATATGCACTTTAAAGATGACGTCATAGCCTTTATCGGTCCAGCTTGTGCATTTGCCTTGGAACCGGTGGCGAGACTAGCAGCTTATTGGAATTCACCAATTATCACCGGTATGGGTGATCAGGTAAGTAGAAGTGAAAAATGTAAGGAATTATTTATTTATACTAACTAGCAAAATTTAGATCATTTAAGAGTTATTTTAACAATTTTTTATATTTAATTATATTTTCAAATATTGATCTTAATTTCATTAAAATATTACTTAAACGCAATAAATAAATTTTGTTGGTTAGAAATATGTTGAAAATTGAAATAGTAATATTAAAAAAGATTTAAAATTATAATAATAAAATATAACAAAAAACTGCAAAGGATGGCTGTTTGCCATGGCGTATGAGTAACATGCGCTCAAGCAATGAATAATTACTCACATAATGGTTTGATTTTTTTCTCTATTTTGCAAAGTACTAATATGTTTTTCATAACTAAAAATTTTAAATTTAAAAAGTATTTGTTTTAACTAAAGCAATCAAACTCGAAATTTTAGTAAATTTGATACTCAAAATAATTCAAGAAAAAATTACAAAATTTGAGTTGCCTAAAAAGCATCGTTAGTCGTCTAACCTTGCGAAATGATTTGTGCCACCGAATTCATAATATTTTCGAAAAATAATTTTAATAAAATTATTAAATGATTTTAATTTTAATACAGCCACCTTCTGATGATGAACTGACCGTAACGTCAGGTATATTGGGGAAAATACACAAATGGAAAAACGAGAGTACGGTAAGTTGTCAAACGCAATTAAAAACATAGCTTTGAGCAGATATTTCAATATTATATGAGTAAACAAGTTACAATAACCGAGTGGTTAGAATGACCAGGATTCTAGTCCTGGTTCGGAGGCGGCTTAGAATAAACTGTAGGTCCTTCCATTTGTTAAAAAAAAAACATCGAAATGCACAACACCAATGATTTTAAAAGTGACCAAGTCTTCACGATTTTTGTATAAAGATGATTTTGAAAATACCTATGAATTTAGGGCAACATTAAACCGATTGAGTGGAACTTACATGAAGTTGAGACCCAAAACCAAGAGTGGGATCTCGATTTCGTTACTGCAATTTTGATATCAAAGATGCACCTCGTTCTGGTAGGCCAGTCATTTAAAAAGCCGATGAAATTCTACAATTGATGGAGTAAGTAGTCAGCAATCAGCAGATAGCGGCGGCATTAGGCGGGATACCCAAAGCAGCTCGATGTTTGGGCAACACATGAATTAATGCTAAAGAATTTGTTTGACTTTTGGTCAAACTAGTTTGCCATCATTGAAACATTTCAAAATTAAACCATTTTTTGAAACGAATCATCACGGGCGATAAAAAAAAGGTTTAACAAAGTGAAGATAAAACCAAAAAAAAGTCATTGCGACACTCCACAAGCTGAATAGATGGTAAAGTCGTGGATATTAAGTGTTTGGTGGGATTGGAAGGGAATTGTATATAATGAGCTTACCACTGCCAGGCGAAAAAATATATTCTGAGTTGAGCAGTGAACAATTAATCAGGCTATAATGAGCTATACAAAAAAAGTAGCCATAACTGATTAACAGAAAAAGTATTGTGTTTCATTAGGTCCACGACAGGCCACATACGGCTTTCATCTTTGATAGTCAGGCGAAAATTGGAGGAGCTCGGTTGGGAAGTTTCGCCACATCCACCATTTTATATGCACCCTGATCAGGGGTGGCAGGTCTCTGAAAAAATCTCTTGATAATCAAAAATTATTTCACCAAATACTTTGCCGATAAATCACAGAAGTTCTACACACTAGGAATTAGGAAGCTACCTGAAAAATGACGAAAGGTCATAGTTCATAATAGTCAATATTTATTTGTTTAAAATTAATTTTCAATAAAGAAAAGTTTGGGGCAAAAATATACAAAGAGACCGGAGGGAATTTTTTACCTTTCCAATATTATTTACCGAAATCCAGAAGTGGTCCGATCGCTAATTTTTAAAATTTACTTGAAGAGCAAACGCGTTTTTTAATACGAATTTTGTATGGAAAAATTCCAAAAATAACGTAAGGATTTTTTTTTTTTGATTTTATGACTTGATAATAAAATTTTTTTTTAATGTTTTATTATTAGCTGCAGCGCTACAAGCGATTTTGAGCATTCCATCAACAAATAGGTATAGTGGCTAATAACAGAGTATTTCAATACGCGAGGCTATACGCTTCTACGTATAGGTAGCTGAAAGTCAGGAGTTATGGGCATGGTAGTATAGGTAATTCCGCGCCTGAATTTCAGGAAGCTGTTTTCAGCTACAATAGAAACAAATGGCTGAAATAGAGGTCTGAAATATGAAGACAAAGCTTTTCATATTTTCACAGCTGGTGTCCAATGGGGGGGCTTCAGTTTACTTCAACCACAGCTAAGAAAATTATTCAAGCTGCCAAATCTTTGCAATATCTTCCAAGCTGAAATATTTGCTATTATAAAAATGGAGATAGAGCTATGCTTACTTATCGCAGAAAGGCTACAGGATCTTCTAATGGGAATGGGCAAGACACCAAAGCGACTACTTCAATTTGAGAAAAGAACAACTATACAAAGAACAACGATGTTCTTCACACTAGAAACACAATAAAGAGTGTAGCAGTGCAGCTTGGGGTCTCTGGCAATACTGTGGACGTAATATCGTCTATTCGAGACGCGAAAGGTCAGCCTAACCCTAATATTAGTTTAATAATATTTCGAAAATGAAACCAGTTAAACTACGACACTAAATAATTTAAAAATTTATAACCAAATTAATAAAAATATATATATATATTTAGGGGTTCCCTTTCAGTTTGATTGCCAAGAATGAGTTTCTAAACAAATCTTTTTTTTCTCTGGAATGCGCCCACGGGAATTTTTTGCATTCTGTATGTAATAAGAAACATACATATACATATATGTATATTTTCCTCGCTAGCATGCATGTGTAAAGTTTATTGAAGAATTCATTAATCGCCTTTGATTTTTTGCTGTTGGTGTTTGTTTTTTTTTTTGTTTTGTTTTACTCTACCATCAGCGATTTCCCAGCGGTAAGCAGAAGCACATGCTGGGGCTACCGCTATTTGTGGCAATCTAATGGCACTCGCTGTCATTGCCATGGTCAGTGTCAGGCAGTCAACAGCAGCAGCCAAACTACCTACTATTGTATATACATACTTACACACATACTCTTACACATACTAACAACACTATGCGCATAAAAGCGACCAACTTAGAAGGCCACCCACCAAAGAACTACTACGTTGACATTGACATTTTGTAATTTGTATAAAACAGTGAAGAAGCAGCAATATGAAGAAGAAGGAAGTAGAAAAAGTGGCAAAACAAAAAAAAAAAAAAAACTGAAACTTTTACTTGTCATTTGAGATTTTTTTCCGATATATTGTAATTTAAATGAGTAGTGGGCAAAATGTGCTTGTATGCCTGTGCGCACGTGTGATTGACGAGATGAAAGAAGGAAAGGGAAGAGTGAAAAATGCAAAAAAATAAAGAACACACACACACACTCATACATATGTAGTACTTGTTGCTTGCTTTGTTGTTCTACCACTTGCCAGTTAAGGTCACTAATAGCCAACTTAAGGCAATAAGTAATTCCTTATCTTTAAAGTGGAGGCGCTACTGATGACGGCGCTCTTGGTGTCTTAGTGTCCTGTTGGTATTAACTAATTTAGTTTATTTAGTGGTTAGACTGAGTATTTAAGCATTTTTTAATTAATTAACTTTTTTGTGGAATGTGTCTTTTGTGAAGCTTCTACAGACACTGCGTGCATTAGTAGCAAAACCAACAGAATTGGTGTGAGTTTTCAAGGAATGAAAAGATGCGCGGTCGTAGAAAAAAATAAAATTATACACAAATATGTACAAGACTGATTCCGATACCATACTTTTTGGCTTAAACAATTGGTTAAAAAGTTAAGGAAGCGTTAGCAACTTTTATATGTTTGGGAACGATTCCTGCTGAACGTCGTGGACTCTACTCATTATAAGTCATCTATATACAAGGAATATTATTAATTGACTATTGACCGCGCAATATTTCATTTTGTGCTATAGGCACTATGAGTTGGTTGATAATAAATAGAGAGTAAAGTGGGAGATCGTCGTAGGCTTATTAGTTTAGTTATTGAAATAATATTTAAATAATATCAATTGTCTTCATATCTCAATTTGCAGGGCATGTTTAAGGATAAAAGTAAATATCCCACATTGACACGCATGTCCTATTGTCAGTGTCGTCTCAAATTGGTTTTTGCCAGCATATTTCGACAATTTAAATGGAAACATGTGGCATTGATCATCGACCGGTCGGACCTTTTCTCACTCACTGTTGGCAAGAATTTGGAGTATGGTCTACGACAAGAGGGTCTACTTAGTTTTGTACGTGAGCTGAATGGTAATGAGCAAGAACCGTATGAGAATTATCTGAAAGATGCCAGTATGTATGCGAGAGGTAAGTAAATAAAGGGTGTTTTTTTAGACGTGTGGTTTTCAATTTTTCGAAGTTGGTCTTTTTGATATTTCATGATAAACCGACTTACTCCAGAACAATGTTTGCAAAATTATAATAATGGTTCTTTTGGCACGACGCAACGCTTGCTGCGTCCAATATTCGGTTCGATAATTCGAGTAACCACTTTTACTTTAGCGGATAATGTGCTTTCCCAGAGACGTGGTGCGTTCGAAGACGCGATTGCTGCTGTTCAGCCGAGTACCGAAGAAGACTTGATTGAGTCTATCCGCCATTGCGCGCAACAATTAGGGTTGTGTATATCCACTGTATGGGAGATTTTGTGTTGGGTTCTTGGTTTGCGGGCTTATAAAAACCCAACGAGTTCGGTGAATGAGCCCAATACGAGATTGCCACCGATATCGATTTTCTTAAGAAATGAAGAAATGAATGAAGTTCACTTTTGGTAGATTGGCTATTTTAATGAAGAAAATTGTCACGTTTGGAGTGATGATTATCCATAAGACATTGTTGAGATGCTGTTACAGCCTCTAAAGGTCAAATTTAGTGTGGTTTATAGCAGAGAAAATCATTGGTCCACATTTCTTCAACAATGAAGTCAGTCATAATGAAACAGTTCATGCTTGAATTGAAGGCTGTTGATGTTGACGATCTTTGGTGCCAACAAGACGGCACTACATGACATACAGTCAACGAAAAAACCAATTAATTGAAGGAAACTTTTGGTGAGTGCTTTATCTCACCTCGTGGGCCTCCAAGATCGCGCGATTTAACACCACTGGACTATTTTTGTGAGGTTATGTGAAGTCGCTTGTATGGGCTGATAAACTCGAGACTATTGCTGACAAAAACTGGTCGAAAATTTGACCTTTCGGCTGGAATTTATTCGAGAAAGGCCGTGGTGGCCACTTTACCGAAATCATATTTAAACCATATTGGCAAGCCCGTGTCTTTATAAAAGAGCTAGCTTCTTCTTGAAAGGCACATATCTAAAGAAAACACCCTTTAGTAATAGTTAGAAAAAAAATTATTTATATGAAAAAAATTCATTTATGTCATAAGTGACTAAATTTGAGATTAAAGAGAAGCTCAAAAATATTTTTTTTTACATATATTTATTTTTGAAGATTTGTTGCCTAGTTGGGTCATATATATAAAAAATATTTATTTATTCTTATTTCTGCACTTTAACTTGAAGCTACATTATTTTCATTTATTATAGTTGTAATTTTATCACTGCGTGGCATGTTGGTGCGTAAATTTATGCTCGCCGCTTACACGTTGGGCATGACGAATGGCGATTGGGTATTTCTCGATGTGGAAATATTTCAGGTATTACTTACCATATAAGTTCCTCCTTCAAATGTCTTAAATCAAAAATATCTTTTTCCATAATAACATCTACTGCAGAGTTCTTATTGGGGCGATCACGATTGGGAAATGGGCGATGCTTTGGACAGTCATGCACGCAAGGCTTATGAGGCTTTACTTCGTGTTTCATTGTTGCAACCGACCAATCCGGAATATCAGGGTTTTGCTGATCAAGTGCGTGTCATGGCTAAAGCATATAATTATTCTTTCAGCGATGGCGAGGAAGTGCGTTTTTTTTTAGAGATAATTATTTAATTTTTTTGTATACTAATCTCGCTTTATATTGTCTCTCTTCCTTTCGCCATTTTCATTTTGGGTAGGTTAATTTTTTCATTGGCGCCTTTTATGATGGCGTCTATTTACTCGGCATGGCGTTTAATGAAACACTCACCGAAGGCGGTGATATACGCGATGGCATGGCGATAACTCGTCGTATGTGGAATCGTAATTTTCATGGCATAACCGGGCATGTGCGCATCGATGATAATGGTGATCGTGATGCTGATTATTCGATATCGGATTTGGATCCGATTAATGGAAAATTTGAAGTTGTTGCACACTATTATGGTCTTCATCGGTAAGTGGTTGAGTTAGCTGTAAGAAAATTTTCTTACCTATTTAATTCCAACTTTTATTCTTTTTAAGTGAATATTCAGCGGTGACTGGCAAAAAAATTCATTGGCCCGGTGGTCATGAAGGTCCACCGCCGGATGTGCCACGTTGTGGCTTTTTAGGTAATGCACCAGAATGTCATGGAAATGGTGAGTTTCTTTTTAAATAATTTTAAATATAAATAGATTTTAGCAAAAAATAATTATAACTTACGTGTGCTCGAATCAGGCACTCAGCAGTTCCAAAGCTGCCGTAAAAACATCAAGAAAGTGAGCTGGACCAATGTAGGTGATAGGTCTTCTTTCGTAGGCGCTTCCAATTTTTCAATTTAATTATTTTATGGTCGATTTTAATGAATTCAGTTCGATTAAATTTTTTGATTTATTGAGTTTGATTAATCTTAAACAAATTGATTTAACTAAATAACTGAGTGATTAGCCTTGGTATGAAAAGTATGATGATAATTCAGATTTATTTTTTATTTCAACTCATAATCTGAATAATCATTAATCCTTTATATATGTACATATATGAAACGTTTTCTGTAATCTCCGAAACCACCCAGTAGATTATACTGAAAATTTGTCAATCGTTCCTGAAAAGGTTTTTATCTTTTTTAGAGAGTGGACCAGGGATTGACTTGTTTAAAACTAAATTGGCTTGATTTACTTGAAACTCGGTACATAGATACATAGAGAAGGACTACTCTTCTCTTCGGTATCTGAACAGAGACTCACCTATTCGAAAAGATAATATTTAGCGGAACATAGGGCTTTTTTGATTAGTTTAGAAGAAATACAAGTCTTCCCTATAGGAAGTGCGCCATTCATTCCTTTTTCTCGCTGTTTGGCGCCAACTGAAGATACCAATTAGGGCCAGGTTCCTCTCTAGCTGGTCTTTTCAACGGAGTGGAGGTCGTCGTCTTCCTCCTCGATATTCGCCGTTGACAAAGGACCGTAAATCTTACACAAAACCTTTCTCTCGAAAATTTCCAAAGCCAACTCATCAGACGTTGTCATCTGTCATGCTTCCGCACCAAATAGCAGGATGGGAACGATAAGTGACTTTATAGAGTTTCGTTTTCGCTCGTCGAGTTAGGACCTTACTTTTCAATTGCTCAGTCCAAAGTAGCACCTGTGGGCAAGAGTGATTCTGCCCTGGATTTCAAGGTTGGCATTGGTACTGGTTCCAATTTAAACGAAGTTATCTACGAGATCAAAGTTACGACTGTCTACAGTGACGTGAGAGCCGAGTCGCAAATGCGATGACTGTTTGTGTGATGACAGAAGATATTTCGTCTTGTCCTCGTTCACTACGAGACCTATATCCTTCGCTTCCTTATCCAGTCTAGAGAAAGCAGAACTCACGGTACGGTTGTTGAGGCTAATAATGTCAATATCATCGACGTACGCCAGCAGCTGTAGACTCTTAACAGATTGTACTTTCTCTATTTAGCTCTGCCGCTCTTACTATTTTCTCCATCATTAAGTAGTCACACGATAAGGAATCACCCTGTCGGAAACTTCGTTCGGTATCAAACTGCTCGGAGAGGTTCTTCCCGATCCTGACGGAGCTTTTAGTGTTGCTTAACAAAGCCGTATAAATTTTGCAGGGAAACCAAATTTAGTCAAAGGCAGCTCCTTCTCGTGCTGTCAAAGGCGGCTTTAAAATCGACTGGTCTTTTCCAAGATTTAGCGTATGGTGAATATCTGATCAATGGTTGATCAACTAGGTCTAAAGCTACACTGATAATGTCCAATCAGTTTGTTGACGATGGGCTTTAATCTTTCACACAATACGGTGAACAGGACTTATTAATACTGCTTGGAATAATTATAACTCGATTTACTTATTTAGTTAATTACAATATCGATTAATCACCAGCTGAAGAGTATAACAATATTAATTTAGTCATTTTCCAAATACGTGCTGAACTTTAATTGTTTCATTAATTGTTTTTAAATTATACACAAAAGATTAATTTAATTAATCTCAAACCCGATTAGTGAGCATCTGATAATAATAAGAAAAAATATAAGCTTGTAATCTTAATTACACTATTATTCATAACAATAATCACTGAATCATTACTCAATTTGAAATTTAATCTAAAATTTATTTATTGATTAATCATTAATTAGTCTTTATATCGACTAATATGATATAAAAATAAATAAATTTATTTTAATTTACCAAAATGTTTCACCAATTTTTGCTCTCCTCAGAGTTGATGATAATGTATGGAACATTTGCATTTGCGATTTTCTTTGGATTCTCCTTTTTGGTGGTTTATCTAATGTGCAAGTATGTTCGTTTTGCAAAGAAACTAGTTTGGAATCATTAAAAGAAACATTTGATATATTTTAGGCAAATGAAATTGAATAATGAATTAAATAATATGTCATGGCGCGTGCGGCCCGGCGAGGTACTACTTGAGGTAGGACGGTTACATGGCAGCAAAGTTGGTCTACAGAAACTCAATGTGGAGGTGTGTTTTTATGGCAAATAAATATACATATATAGTTTACTTAAAAAAACACAATTTTTATATACTATATGTTCCCACCACAGAATTTCTCGCTCCAACAATATGATATACACTCCGGGCGTGCTTCGATCGCCAGCTGCACATCGCTACCACTCACACAGGTCTTCACCACAATTGGTATATTCAAGGGTGAACGTGTTGCTATTAAGAAGATACATCGGAAAAAGGTCGATATCACACCAACGCTTTTGTGGGAAATCAAACAGGCTAGGGATGTTAGTCATGAGAATACCGTACGTTTTGTTGGCGCATGCATTGATCTGCCACGCCCCACAGTGCTCATACTCACCGAATATTGTCCGAAAGGCAGCTTGAAGGATGTGCTCGAGAATGAGGCTATACAATTGGATTGGAATTTTCGTATGTCACTCATACATGACATTGTCAAGGGCATGGCTTATTTGCATAATAGTGATGTGCAAGTGCATGGCAAATTGCGCTCATGTAATTGTCTCATCGATGGCAGATTTGTATTGAAAATATCAGATTTCGGTTTGCGTTCGTTGACCACACCATCGGAATTTGTAAAGGATCAAAATTATTTTAACAGTAAGTTGAATTGGGAGTTTGTAAAGCTAAACATTTCAGTTAATAATCTTTTCAGAATTTCTTTGGATCGCGCCAGAGTTGTTACCCTTAACCGTACTACCCGGCAATCCGGCTACGCAGAAGGGTGATGTTTACTCCTTTGCAATAATATTGGAAGAGATCGTGGTACGCGGTGGTCCCTATGAAATGATACGTCAATTTATGGATGTACAAAATATATTAAATCGTGTGGAGGCTCATGAATCGCCGCCATTTCGTCCATTTGTTGTACAACGTGATTGTCCACCCGATGTGCTTGACTTAATGGAGAAGTGTTGGGCTGATAATCCGGAAGATAGACCGGCGTTTGCTACCATCAGGTCAACAGTGCGTTTGATTATGAAGTAAGCTTTTTATGTTTTTGTGTATATTCTACGATATTGTTGTTATACAAATCTCTACCCAAAACTTTAGAGGATTTTGCGAAAATCTTATGGACGATTTACTAAGACGCATGGAACAGTATGCCAACAATTTGGAGAGTTTAGTTGAGGAGAAGACCGAGCAGTTGAGCATGGAAAAGCGTCGCACCGAAGAGCTACTCTATCAAGTTCTACCACGTCCGGTAGCAACACAATTACTCGCTGGCGAAATGGTACAACCGGAACAATTTGAATGTGTCACTATATATTTTAGCGATATTGTGGGTTTTACTGCGCTTTGCGCCGAGAGTGGCCCGATGGAGGTGGTTGCATTCTTAAATGATCTCTACAGTACTTTTGATCGCATTATTGGTTTCTATGATGTTTATAAGGTAATAATAAATATTTTAAATCTATTGTTTTATCTAATGTCTTCATCTGCTTTGTAAGGTTGAGACAATTGGTGATGCTTATATGGTAGTTTCCGGTCTGCCCGAACGCAATGATGATCATGCACGTGAGATTGGCTTAATGTCGCTTGCCATTTTGGATGCCGTTAAATCATTTACCATACGTCACAAGCCCGATTATCAGTTGAAAATACGTATTGGCATACATGCGGGTCCAGTTTGTGCCGGCGTTGTGGGTCAGAAGATGCCACATTATTGTCTCTTTGGTGATACTGTTAATACAGCTTCGCGTATGGAGTCCGCTGGATTGCGTGAGTAAAAGTTCACTCTAACTCTAATATTTGCACTCTTCTACTTTATTGACGTTTGCACCGCTTACGCGATTATAGCCGATATTTTGCACCCAACTCTGAAAAAAAACTAGCGATTAGCTTATTGAAGCTGATTTTTCTTCATATTTATTTTACAACACTGTTATTATCTCACTCAACCCAGAGTTCATTCTGACCCACTTTCAATCGAAATGTTCCTGAAACTTCCCGGCGCCTTTCAAGCCGAACGAACCGCAAAAATGGAAGCCACTTCTTGCTGAGAGCCAAACTAGCATTAACCCTCTTCGTTGTAACAACACCACCTCAAAGATAGCAATAAGATTTAGAAGAATCTTTAGCAAATTCTCGACTGTATGCGAAACATCTGCAGTTTGGCTCCCCGAACATAGAGACATTCCAGGAAACTGCGAGGTCGACGAGCTAACAGAAAGTGGTACAACCCTAGTCACGGTAAACCCTGCACACGATGAGAAGGCAACTCAAAATAAACTGTCAATTTTCGGCCGTGCTTCTCCTTCAATTTGTGGTATGCGTCTTGATGTTTTTCAACAAATGGAGGGACCTACACGTATATTTTAGTCTGAGCCGCCTCTGAATGGCTGATGGATTTTTATGAGGTATGAGAGCTCCTCATGTCCGAAATACTCTTGGACGGCCTGACAATCGCTGCCGAGGGTTAATCCCCGACCTTAAGAAAGCAGTACGTAGTGCTAACCACTCGGATATTGCGGTTGCCAATGTGGTCATACCTCTGAAATATATGTAGCTGATCGGTCTAGCCAATGAAAAAAGAACCAAGTCTCTACTCCTACTAAACAGGAGCTACACGATCATAGCAACCGGCGTATTACTCGGACACTGCTTGATGTGGACTCATGGTAGAGGGATTGGCTACTTCTGTAATGACTTTTGTCGCGCCTGCAGGGATGTAAGCAAGGTGGGGGTCTCTAGAACACCACCTCTTTCAGTACCTAACCTCGTCAGTAACCTTGTGTATTTTATAAAACAAACCAAATGATTTCAGCATATAAGTAGGTGAGAGATATTTCTTTCGACAGGCATCCCCTTAGGAACAACAGGTCTAAGTGCGCTCGATCAAGGGATCTCCTGATTGAGCAACCTCAATAGATAACTAACTAACTAGCACTAACTCCAGTAATTTGCTAAGTTAATTCAGGTTGCTTATATTTGTTGCTGCTTTGCATGTTACTCGTTAACTAACTTAATGTTCTTTTGTAAGTTTTGTAAGGGACAGACATCTTAGACTTTATTAAAATCTGCCGAGCGATTCACGACAATATTGAAATATTCAAATCTCTCTCTCCTGTTTCTCTCTATCTCTCTCTCCCTTACAGCACTTAAAATACACGTTTCGTCAGCGGCTAAAACGATTTTCGATAAATTTGGCACATTTCAAATGGAACTACGCGGTGAAGTAGAATTAAAAGGCAAAGGTACAGTTACAACATATTGGCTTTTGGGTTGCACCGAACCAGATCCACGACCACCTACACCACAAAAGACAAATAACGGTGAGGTACCATTTCCGATACTATTTCCAGCGATTGGGAAATAGCTCTCTGCTGCTGAAGGTTTAGAGCAGGATGTCATGGTTTCTGATAGTTAAGCTACGCTCAATTGTTACCTGTACAAAGGGGGTTTTTACTACCCAAATATTATAATATAGTATTTATTTAACTCCATATACATACATACATGTTAGATGTACAATAGATGAATTTATTGCTTACTGTATTGTATGTATAGGTATAAATACATACATATGTACGTCGGGTAGTCCGCCTATAACATATTCAGTCATTCTAGTACAAGTTTGTATGTACCTAAAATTTTTTATTATCATATATTGTGAATATAAATTCATATGTATTTATGTATGTATGTATTTCTATGTATAAAGTGTTAACTATTATATTTGTGTGTATGTATATTTGAATAAAAATATTAAAAAACAAGATCTCTCATATGAAAAACGAGACTGCTCAAAAGCAAAGTGATGAACATATTTATGTTTTCTTTTTTTTCAAAAATTCTATAGGGGTATATTGTATATAGGGGTCTGGGAAATGTATGCTATGGTGCATGGATGGCACTTTTAAGCTTAATCGTGCAATGGCTCAACAACAAAATACATGAAGAAAATAAGCGACGATAAGAAAAATATCTTACACCCAAACCCATGTAATTTTATTTTACACAGAGTGCAAGTAGAAAATAGCAACTATACGTTGGCTAGTTGTTGTTGTATGACTTCAACGGTGAGAGGGACCTACAGTTCATTCAAAGCCGCCCGCGAACGGCCGATGGATTTTTACGAGGGGTCTTTATTTCATGTCATTGAACTTCCCCGGCGAGGGGCGACCGCAATTAGAACAAGGAAGAAGAGCTGGCAATACCTCTTATCTGAAAAAATCGATTTTATGGTGGCTACATATATGATATGGCCCTCCGATTTCGATGATTTTCGATGATAATGTTTATTTGTATATATGTAGATATGTAGAATACCACATTTCATGTCCTTAGATACTTTTTGACGGAGTTTTAAATAAAGCCTTATATCTGAACAAATCGGTATGTGGGAGTTATATGTTACAATCATACGATTTAGATAATTTTCAGTACCAATGTGTATATGTATGTGAGTGGAATACCAAGTATCACGCTCCTAGGTGATTCTTTGATGGATTTAGAACTTAAAATTCCAAATCGTATATACAAATTTACAATGTATATGTAAAACTGAATCGTACTGGTGGGGAATCGTATCTGCATAGTGTAGTACTACCTTCATGATGCGCCTAGGCGGAGGTTTAATCTCAAGTAAATGTCTGTTTGCGTGCTCCCGACAGTAACATCTCAGCAAATATTGCTAACTCATCATATGCTCCTAACTTGTAGCAAATATTTTCCATTAACAAACAAAAATTAATTAAATTATCAATATTGGGTACATTTGAGACAAATGATTGTCTCACTGTTATTTAAATGTGCTTATATGAATGTAATGCAAATGTGCTGTGAATGAAAAAAAAACCAAATACTTTTAGATGAATATTTGTTTATGGTATGTTAGTAAAATTTATTTTCATGTCAAAAAGAAAAGTATTAAACTAATAGCAGTGCATTAATTATTGCAAAGCATAATATTAATTGAATTCCTGTATTCTGACTTAAAATCAGGCAATGTGAACGTCTCAATAAATGTTGAGTTAATGTCTAAAGATTGCATTTTTTTTTTGCTCCAAACTATAAATTTGGTCCGAAGTATGTAAGTACCAGAAGAAGAAAAGATAGGCCTGTCACAAAAAGAGCTAATTTGAATTAAACATAGTTCACAGATGCGGCGAGATCAGCATATATGCTATGTATAAGACCGATTTTTCCGCTCAGATTTGAGATTTTGGGTCATAAATCCATTGAAATAGCATCTATGATCATGAAGCTTAGTTTTCTATATATATATATAATAAGTTTCATATTTTTGCTGAAGATTACCGAAGTCACACGACTATATATTAATATAGCTCCCGTACAACCGATTTTAAGTGAACAATCCAAGTCAAAAATGTATCGAAGACCATGAAGTTTTGTATTCTATACGCGTTTAATCAAATAAATATTATCACCGAAAACCGTCAAAATCGATTTGCTCAGATATGAGTATTAATATTTAGTCCTACAATGAGATTTGTACTATAAATCTGATATGGTCCGGCATTACCGAAGACAGCTCTTCTTTGTTTCGTTTTGACGGTGAGCTCTGGTAGTGCACAGAAGGCATGCAGAAAATTGCGCTAATATATTGGGTCTAGTAAAAAGTAATACATTATTTGTACATTATATTGATTTACGGAGCAGTTTGTTTACAAACGCTGTAACACGAAAAAATTATCCAAATTTAAAGCTTTATTTACCACAATTAGGTTCGGAGGTTCGGACTATAAGGTACATAATAAAATAGAGAACTTCGCAACCAAGCTCTCGGATCTTTTAGCGCGTCACTATCGATGTGTGTGGTCTGGCGCTGTCTTGATGAAACACAATTACACTCCTGCTGGCCAAAGCTGGGCGATTGCTTCCTTCAGAGTTTGAACGTAGGGCAGCTGCTTATAGAGGATGATTTCCTATCCCTCACACCAAACACATAACAAAGACCGCTGGTGCCGGCTCACTGCCCATCGACCACGACCACGATGAGATGGAAATACGGTGCATGAGGTTTTTCTCGTTAACTCATGTGGCAACTACACGTCGAGCTTCTTTGTGTACTCAGTCTTTTTTTGATTAGCTCCTGGGCAATCGAAACAGTGCACGCATGACGGTCGACGATTGTAATTTTTCTTATATATACCTACTTCATTATACTACCCACTGTGGGACCATCATACAGTTTCTTTGGGGATAGTTTCAAAACTAATTTCCTATAGGTAACCCATGGGTTACTCGGATGTTAATTAGTACATGTTAACTAGTACATATTTTGGTATGGATTGCAGCTACTTTTGGATTACTCTATTGTCCCCGCGAAATATATATTATACTACATTTCAGTCGTGCACGGAGTAGCCGCGTTTATCGCAGGGCATGCCTACACACACACGCACACACACGTCTGTTATTAGCGTAAGTATACGGCTACTGGAAATCAACCACCACCAACCAGACTATGCTTTCTTATCCTACCAAAATTCTAAGCTTGGAGCTTAAAGCTACACATAATGTGCTTAAAATATTGTTTTTCTTCGCACTTTGGGTTTACACAGTATTTTCGTGTGCTTCTTCCTTGCTTTGTCCTTTGTTTATAACAATAAATAAAACATTTCATGCGCACATTGGTATACCAAGCAACTGTCAACGACTATTATCCTTGCATCAAGTGTGTTTCCTGTCAAATGAAATTCATCAAAATATGTAGTGCGTGTAAGTTTTCTGTGCAAGAAATATTAATAAGTAAAAAAATATATATATAATATTATTGTAGAAAATAAGTTGAAATGTGTAGATATAAAATGAGGGAAGCATTTGCTGCCTAAGTGATGTGTTAATGATATACGAGTAGTTTACCTTTAGAGCTAGAAAAAAATACCTGCTAGTGAAAAGTTTCAGAAAAATTAATTTTGTTTGTAGTTAGTGAATGTTTTATTACCCTTGTAACCAAATACTTATATGTATATATATAGTAGTGAATCATTTAGTGAAATCATGTGCTTTGCAACTCTCATAAATTCCCTGAACGAGCTCAAGCAGGACTTCACCATATAGAAAAAAACACAAAGAAAAAAAAAATAACTAAATAAATTTTGACCTCGCTCTGCGGTGGGTGTGTGGCATAAAGGAGTACAACTTTTTTTTGCCAATCTCGCACACACTCACACACACACTCACACACACACTCGCACACGCAACTTAACTGCTTTAACACGCATATACCCACCGTTTGCAAAATGAAAGTGATGCGCATACGACATGCCAAGCTCATTGTGGGCCTAGTGGTCATTGCTAATTTAATATTATTCTACTATTCATGGAAATCGACCATTTGGAAGAGTCTTACATCAACACTCATGCCCAACGATAGCGGTGACCGCACAGCATCAGCTGATAATGAGCTAACAGGCGGCGCCACATCTGGGCGCGGCGGTGTTGGCGGCAAATCGCCGCGTGATAAGTTAAAGAATGCCAACAAACATATACGTAAATCCATAACGGTGGTATTTCGTAGCTTTTATAATTTCGAAAATGATCTCAAATCATCCATTGACAATCTGCTCGACATTGTGCCGAACTTGTCCATTGTAGTGCTGCTCGAGGGTGCACCCTATCCACCGGTCTCATATGAGCGTAACATAACCGCCACCAGTGGTGAGGAGAATACGGTACGTTTTCTCAATCTCGGCTTCGATGTGCAAAAAACGCCAGAACAATTGAATGCGCTCGCAGCGATATATACCAAATATGTGCTATTCCTGCCGGATAGTGTGCGTTTGACGAGTAAGAATTTGTTACAGAAAATTTTACGTGAAATTAATTCAGCAGTGCCGTTGGGTGCTGGCATTGCCGCAAGAGTGCCACTGAAAGCGGCGGACGTGAAACACATGCAGGAGGCACGCGCTTTGGTGCCACCTGTGGGACCAGAGGAGACGGTCAAACGTCTGATAATAGTGCCATTCGCTGGTAATATGAAATCGTTTAGTAGTTGTACACAAATCAATTTGGATCTACCCAATTGGACGATACAATATGTGGCGGTTAATAGTAGTGAGAAGTGTGATTTGGTGAGTAGCGGAAGACCGATTTAGTGGAAGGAAATTGATTTAACTGGTTTTTACTTTTTTCTTCACACACAGTATATACAAAAACATGCCATACTCGTAGATGTGGGTGTACTCAAAGAGCTGCCGGATCCTTTTGCCTCGCCATTTCCCGAAATGTTTTACATACAAGCGAAGTTGGCTGGCATTTCGGTGAGTGCGACAATACATTAGACGATGTGCGTTTTTAATCATTTAACGGTATTTTGAATTTTGAGTTTCTATTTAAAAGTTTTAGTTATATTTATACTCGGCTGTATTATGTACATACTCGGAAGAAGCTCGCGTCTACTTCACAAATAACGATAGTTTTGGAACATATGAAAATAGCAAAATGAACAATCGGCCGCTATATCCGAATGGTTCGCATTGCGTACTGCGTTTCTGAAGACCAAGGTTCGAGTCCTGGTTCGATTAATATCTAAAATTATGGAAAATTAAATTTTTAAATTGCGGTCGCCCCTCGGCAGGGAATGTCAGGTCCTGCGAGTGTATTTATGACATGAAATAAAGGCTCCTCAGAAAATTCCATCGGCTGTGCGGAGCGGGCTTGGTAAAAACTGTAAGTCCCTCCATTTATTACGAAAACATCAAGACGCTAAACACAAATTAGACCACATAATGGATTCCATGAATACTGTCTGAAAGAAAAAGTGTTCCCGATGTTAATCTGGGCTATGCGCCACCTCTATGTCATGTAAATCAAACCATAAACACGATTTTTCGAATAGATCGACCTCAGCACCACCTCCCGGAAGAAAAAGAAAGAATTCGACATATTAATTTAGGCCCAAAGCTAACTCTGTACAAACTTTTATATAAGTCAAATGAAAAATATATTTTTTTTCGAATAGATCGGTTCAGAGTCCACTTTCCGGAAGATAAAGTGTTTTCATTGTCAATTTGGGTAAAGAGATACCTGTGTAGCAAATTTCATGTAAATCAAACGATTTTAAAATAAATTTGATTTTTTCGAATAGATCGGCCCTAGGCCCTCCACTTCTGGGAAAATTATTTCTTATAGGATGCAAACGTGACAGTTTCAGATCTCTACGACCAGTGGTGTAGGCTGTAGGTTGATTCGTCAGTCGTTTAGGACAAAGCCTATGCATATATATATGATTTGTTACTTTCCACTCTCTGCTTGACTCAAGATTGAATATTAGAGAACAATAATCAACAGAACTCAACCAAACTTGGTAGGTGCGCTACTTTTAAAGTTCTGCCATATAGCAGACCATGTTTATATTTTCTGTCTAGTATAAATTTGATTTGTTATAATTTTATAAATTTTTTAATATTATAATTATTTTCAAATAATTTTTTTTTTATTAATTTTTTATGGATTGCATAATTAACTTGTCAGATTTTCAATAGTCATTAATTGATAACTGATCGCACATCCTTAATTTAATTATCTAACATCTCTAATGCTTGTCTTTCACCTTATATTATGCACAGAAAACTGTTTTTCCACAAGCATTTCAAGATGGTCGTCGACTCTTCGCTTCGTATCACACAAAACAGCGTCGCACCGAGATTCGTCGTCGCCAGTTTAGAGAATTATATAAAAAACTACAAATTAAACGCATCATACGACGCTCACACAAAGTTATCACGAAGAGTGATACGAAAGATGGTGCCGGCGGCAGTAGTTCTCATCACAATCTTGTACTCGATACACAATTCTCTTCGTCAAATTTCAGTCTACCGTTGGTAACGGAAATCGATTTAATCGGTTGTGAACGCACGACGAAATCATGTGTCGGCACGGTCTACAATAATCGGCCCTTCTACATTTACTTGGACAAACATACGCCACCCTGTTGCCTTGACAAATTGAAATCGACCTTCAATCATGTACTCGAAGAATTCGAAAATGTCGGCATACGTTATTGGTTGGATAATCAGGCCTTGAGAACGGCCATCGAAACGAATCATTTACATCCGGATGCTTATGAAATTGATATTAGTTTTAATGTAAACGATTTGGAGCGTTCGAATGCAATGAAGAAATCTCAAAATAAACCATATGTCGATAATGAAGGTTTCTATTGGATTAAAGCGACTGATGGTCATTATTTTAAAGTGCAATTTTCGAAAATCAATCAAATTGGTGTAAATTTGTTGCCATTCGAAATTAACGGTAATGAGGTGAGACCAAGCGGATTTTTCGGTTGGAAAGCAAAAGAATTCTCCGCAGACTATCTGCATCCAATGTCAACGGTACTCTTTTTAGGTAAAAATGTTATGTGTCCAAATAATGTGCGAGAGTTTTTGGATTTCAAAAATGTGTAATTCAGTAGTTTATGATAAATGATATTAAGAAAGCAAAGGAGCGTTTTCAATCAAATTAAAAAAAGGAAAAAAAAAATAAGAATTTTCCGCGCAATGTAAAATCGCAAAAAAGTACCAAATTCGGTAAAGTCGAAAGAGCACGATATTAATTTCGAAAAGCTGAAAGTGAGGTTAGATCAGAAGGAGAAGTTAGTAAATTAAATAGGTATTTAATATTAAACCTATTCGCTGTGCAAAGTATTTGAATATACCATATACAAAAATCAATAAAATATGTTGATTACGGTATTAAGATGCTAAAAAATATACATACATATAAATATGTATGTATGTATTGGCTTAACAGAAATAGTTAATTTACTGCAAATATGGCTCGGAGTATAATAGTGAGCAGAAAATTGAGGACAGTTTACAAATAGCAAGAAATTTAGTTAATGGAATTGTATATATATATAGTACGTATATGGGTACATATGTATGTTTATGTATCCCTAGTAACATTTGTAAAAATTTTAATATTCGAAAAACACATACCCATTAAAACACACATACGTACACATTCAAAAAAAATACAGGCCAAATTAGAAATTTATACCATGCAAAGTAGAAAATTTACCATATTTAGTAGACTGCATTAAGAAACGTTCATAAAAATTAATAAAAATAATAATAATTTCATTTGAAATGTCCACAGGCAAACATACAAACACAAGTTGTATTTTATTTTTGCTCTTTTTTTTGGTGCAAAGAAAAGTAAAGCAAAAAATAACAAAGAATTTATTTCCCTGCAAACAAAAAAGGCTAAACAGGTGAATAAATATTTAATAGTTTAATATGCAACAACTACAATATACAATATATAGTTACAAAGATAAAGCAAACAAGTAAACCAAGTTAATAAACGAATTTCGAGCACTCAGATCATCAACTAATTGCTGTTAAGTATTTTAATGATAAAAATAACAGAAAAGTAATTTTATTTTTAAATACCAATATTAGCTGCTGAAAAGGAACACTGTTCAACCATTACTAGAATGCTGTCGAAAAATCACTATCAAACGTTCGCTACATGGATGAAGACACATTTTTGTTGTAAAAATCAAAATATAATACTTCATCACTGATTTATTAACATTTTAATTTAAATGAATAAAATTCAAAAACCTCGCTGTTTTTATTAAAAACAATTATTGTAAATTAAAATGAGAAAAGTTTGAAAAGTCATCGGAAAAATAGCAGGGGTATACAATACATATATATATTAGGTCAAGTAACATGTCATCCATTATTTTTTGCATTAATTGAAGGTTTTATTTATCATGGTTAGGTTTTACCGATTTATGTCGATAACTGTTTGCCCTTTTGAAGGTAATAGCCTCAATCATAGAAATTCTTGTTCCTATTGGCGAAAAAACGGTATAATTGACTTTCCCAGGCTTCGCTTGAGACCAATTCTTCACCAGCTAAATCATTTGCCATAGATAAGAACGTATGGTAATCACTTGGTGCAAGGTGGATGCATAAAATCCTCCCAACCAAGCCCTCGTAGCTTCTGGCGGGGCTCACTATTTATGTGTGTGGTCTGGCGTTGTTCTGATGAAACAAACACTACTGAGTTAAGTGATCAACATTTCGTTTTTAGTAAAAAAAATATCATGATTCCAATGACATCTAGCGTAATCCAGTCGCACTTATAGAACGCGAGATAAAAATTACTAAAGTCATCAACCGCAAAAATGATGGATTATATTTTACTAGTATTATATATCGCCATGTCTCACATTTATTTAATCTGAAAAAAAAATTTTTTTTTGAATGTAGTTAATTTTTATATTTCCTTATACTATTTTTATAAACTTGGTTATATTTTATTTTATTTTAATTTGTTTAACTTTATTAAATTTATATTATTTAATTTAAGTTCTATTTTACTTTGATTCATTTAATTTGATTTTATTTTATTTATTTTGTTTTTTTTTTATTCTATTTTTATTTAGTCTGTTTTATTTTACTTGGTTTCGTTTTTAATTTCCCTTTTTTATTTTATTTTATTTTTAATTATTTTTTCTAACTTTACCATTTTTATTTTATTTTCTTTTAAAACATTTTAGTTAATTTTTTTACTTAAGTAATCTTTTACTTTTTTATTTAATTTAGTATCATTTCATTTTATTTTATTAATTTTATTTTATTTATTTACTCTAATTTTATTTAGTCTATTTTATTTTACTAGGTTTCGATTTATTTTGAATTATATTTTGTTTTATATATTTTATTTTAATTTATTTTGTTTTATTTAATTTAATTTGATTTCATTTCATTTTTTTAATTTCCCTTTTTTATTTTATTTTATTTTTAATTACTTTTTTTATTTTATCTTTTTTATTTTATTTCCTTATATAATGTTTTAGTTAATTTTTTTACTTAAGTATACTTTTACGTTTCTATTAAATTTAGTTTTATTTCATTTTATTTTATTTTAATTAAGTTAATGTTGCTCTAATTTTTTTAAATATATTTATTTTATGTTAGTTTAAATAAGTTTTATCTTCGTTTAATTTATATCCTAAATTTTTTTTTCATTTAATTTTATTTAATTTAATCTAATTAATATTTTTGTTATTTTTTCAGTATTTAATTTTTTGAATTATTTCCCTTTGTATTACTTTATTTATTTGTCAATTTATTTAATTTCATTTTTATTTATTTATTTTATTTTTTGCATTTTGGTTAGGTTCATTTAATGTTTAATTTAATTTAATTTTATTTTTTTATTTTATTCTATTTTATTTTATTTTATTTTATTTTATTTTATTTTATTTTATTTTATTTTATTTTATTTTATTTAATTTAATTTTATTTTATTTGATTTATTGTATTTTATTTTATTTTTTTATTTTGTTTCAATCTATTTTATTTTATTTTACTTTATTTTATTTTATTCTATTTTATTTTATTTCATTTTATTTTTTTATTTCATTCTATTTAATTTTATTTTATTTGATTTATTTTATTTGATTTATTTTATTTTATGTTATTTAATTTTTTTATTTTGTTTCAATCTATTTTATATTATTTTACTTTATTTTATTTTATTTTATCTTATTTTATTTTATTTTATTTTATTTTATTTTATTTTATTTTATTTAGTTTATATTATTTTATATTATTTTATTTTACTTTATACTAATTTATGTTATTTCATTTTATTTTATTTTATTTCATTTTTTTATTTTGTTTCAATCTATTTTATTTCATTTTATTTTATTTAATTTTTTTATTTTATTTTATTTCCATTTATTTTATTTCACCTTATTTCATTTGTTCATTTGTTATATTATTTTTTTTTTTATTTTATTTTATTGTATTTAATTTTTTTTGTTTTATTTCTCTAATTTTATTATATATTAATTTACTTAATTTTTTTTTGTCAAAAGAAAAAGTAAAATTTCACTGTAAATTGTTAAATCTCCCCTGCAAGTTATAAAACATTTAAATTTGTTTCAAACTGCATATTGAACTACCGCTAAATGTATATTAATTAGATGCTAGTCTCATATAGAAGTGCATATGTATGTATAAATAAAAAAATTTCTATATATTCATAGCTGCATAAAGTCGCTTAAACAATAATATGTGATAACTGTACTGCATGTAAACTCGTACTCCGCGCTACGGCTTCAAGGATTTTGTTTTTGCAATAACTATTTATAAACTTATAAACATTTGTAATCATTAACTATTGAATATGCTTAAATAAAACTGTTGATTTTCTACTATTATTAAGTTGTATGTGTAATTATTTTTAGTGTACACTATTGTATATTTTGATGTAAAATATAAAGCGCTGAAAGTAATTAATAAAACATACATACATACATTCGTGCATAAATCACAAATTCACTCATGCGAACTTAAATATATATGTATATACATACGTATACATAAGTGTATGTACGTTGTTAGAAATTAATTCATATAAATATTATTAATAAAGGTTTTACAAAAACAAAAATTCAAAATACAAAAACTAATAATAATAATATATTCGCGAATGTATATTAATTCTTATCGTACTTACACATACATACATACATAAGTAGCTGAAATAGCTCAAAATAAAATAAAATTGAATTAAAATAAACATTTTTGGTGTAAAACTGTAACGCTCACCTCCAAAATACTTTAAAATTTACACGAACATAAACTATTTCATTACAAATAAAACTATTTGATTACTAAAAAAACAACAACAATATTTATTTATTTATTTTCGACGCAGGTAGTACAATAGTTTTTTTTTGCATAAAATTCATTACAAAAAGTTTGGGAAAAATAAAAAAATAATTTTTCAGCAACAAAATTTTTAATTTTCATTTACAATTAAAAAAAAATACAATACAAATACAGCTTCGATGCCACTTTAACTCTTCGTTGTGGTGGGCGCTTCGAGAATAACCATATCGTTCGGCAACTCTCGCACCAGTGAGAGCAATTTATCTAGCTTCTGCACCTGCAGCGTATTTTGATCGAGGTACTGTTGCTTTTTGGGCGGTTTCACCATCAAACGCAAATTGGGTGATAATTTCAAGGAAGTAACGGTACTCCTGCAAATACAAAGGTGCAGTAAGCAATACACAAACACACATTTCCCTCATCAATTAGACTTTTCTCCCCATCCCCCAAACACTCACTTATCATCGCCGACAATGATGAAAGGCAAATTCTCATTGAATGCGAGACGCGTCAGTTTGTTCTTACGTTTCGGCACCACGGCTTGCACACAAATCGGCTTATATTTATTCACATTTAAATCGAAAACGAACACTTTACCCTCATTCGTGCAGGCGGCAAAGACGGTGCTCGAGAAGGGTGCCCATTTTACATCGCCCACCGATGAGCCCAAATCGAAGATGAACAACGGCTCCGGTCGCATATCTTCCCACACTTTGACCCGCCAATCGCCACTGCACGATATGAAAATATTCGAATTGAAACGATTGAAATCGATTCGATAGACGGTGAGATGATGCGCATTGTAAGTCATTAAATATTTCGAACTATAGGCGATGCTGCACTTGTAGATGAGACCCTCTTCGGTGCCAATTAGATAGATTTCCGGATTGGATGGATGGAATTTCATGCAGGAGCCGCAACTGCGTAAATGTACTTCAGTGCCATCAGGTCCCTCAACAATGCCATTGGTTAGAAATAACGTTGTTATTGTTGTAATCATAAAATCATTTTGCATGAGTACCCAGTTGAAGACGCGACCATCGGTAGAGACGGAATAAAAATTAATTTCACCATCCGCCATATCGGGACCCCATTTGATCTGTGAATAAGAAGAGGGGATTATGTTTAAAGACAATTTACTAAAGACGGCTCAAGGCATGGACGGGGGACACTGTTACGCTAGTCAGGAAACCTGAGCTGTTTACGAGTTCCCGAAAAAAAACACTCTCCCGTCATCCCTTCTAACTAGTTTTGATCCATACATAAAGAAGTTCACCACCACACACTTCCAAGTGCACGACTCAGCCCAGTCAGCCCCAGAAATAATAACGATGTCAAAGAAGTAATTGGCAGCCAATTAAAAGACGCAGTTATCTGTATGTTAAGGGACGAAGTTCAGGCTATGTGTCATTCTCGAATATTTAGACATAGTATGGATTTCTCTAAGCCGTTCGCAGTTTTTCCAACCGATTCTTTGCTAGCAGAGTCAATAGATACTATAACGAGGTGGTACGCAGCTCCTCACTAATACAGACAAGAGCCGTCTACGTTCTTGAATCTCCTTTCAGCTCTCCCTCTTCCTGATACTCAGGCGAACCCCTGCCATTGAGGTAGAAGGTGAATCAAGCATTTTGTGCTCCTTTTGAATGAAGTAGCAAACTCTTTCTTCTTAGGGTTAATAGCGAGTGCTCTTTTCATCGCCGAATTTGAAACACAGCTCGAGAATTCCTGAATCAGATTTTTTGGAGTATTCAGACACATTACTTTAACAAATCATCTGCATGGGCAATCGCACGGCACGGAGCGTAGGCACATACGCTTCCACATTACAGCCAAGATAATACTATTGCAGAGTAAATTGTGGATGAGTTGATTAAGGTAAAATTCGACCTTGTTGGAGACCTCCTCGATATCGAGAAAAATGTTTCCGCTTACTTATTATGCCTGAACTAAAGCAGTCTTTACCGATCCTTCTACACAGTAAGGAGGATAGAGTTGCTGGCCTCAAATCTTTAGAGGAAACATGAGTGCTTCTACCGGCTTTCGGGTTGAACGTTACACTATGTGGCCTTTAAGCAACTAGTAGGCATACCAACCTGAGTTAGCTTGGGTGGATGGGAGTTAGGGAGTAAGCCAGCTGCTGGGTGCCTGAGCAGAATTTTAAAACCGGGTAGCCCCGATACTTAGAATTTAGCATTTATTTGAATTAATTAGCAACATTACTACGTACCTCCCACGCACATTCCGAATGTTTATTATGAACACCAACTGACAAATAAAGCGGCTTTCCAAAGTCCTCTCTTAAATTATAAACTGCCACACTGCCATCGTACATGCCTATAAAAATAAACAAAAGAATTTGATAAAATTTGAATAAAAATTAAATTCCGACATATAAAATACAAAAACAATCACCTATGGCCACCAAAAATGGATACGTCGGATGAATATCGCAGCACATGACGCCACTCTCCGTGGAGACTATCAAAAAAGAAGTAAGAAATTTAAAAAGTTATTTATTCAATATTAAATTTGAAGCATCATTACATACTTATATAATCAGGGTAGGAGGGATTCTTGACGGTGAAAAAGCAAATAGCGCCCTCATTTGGTTGTTTCATGAATTCATCTGTCGAAATAAATATTTATTTTTTTATTTTTTGTTTTTTATTCTTTTGCTATTTTCCCCCACTTACGTGATCCATAGCACACGGCAAAGAGATCGTAATACATGGGATTGAATAGCAAATCGGTCACGCTCAATTTACGTATACGATCATAGTTGAATTTCCAAAGTGGCAGTAAAGTGCCCTCCTGCTCTCGATACTCATCGGCCGGATCTTCCCAGTAGCGATAGTCATTGGCGATTTCTTCATAAATATTTTGATTTATCATCCTTTCTAGTATTTGCCAAGCCTTGAGATACTTCTTATTCAGCAGCTCAGCCTCGGCGGCTTTATCCAACTTCTTCTTGGCGACATCTTTGCGATGACCACCACGCTTCTCGTCTTTCTTGTCTCTCTCCTTTTGCTGTTGTTCAAAATCATCTGCGTAACTATCGTAGATATTCCATTGTAATACGTTGGCGCCATACTGCGAGCGTGGTGGTGGTATGGTTTGTGTTTCGACGTTCTTTCAAAAATAAATTAAATATTTTATTAAAAAAAATATATTATTTAATTTTACTCTCTTTTACCCTTCTCGGATTTGTGTAGGTTAAAGCGGAACGTTCACAAAAATTAAACTGATTTAACAGTTTGCGCTTACGTCCGCCAGGTGCCGGTGCCGTAGCAGGTGCGCCTGAACATTCGCACAGTACAACAAATAAATATATTAAGTATTTCATATAATTTTCGTTATCTTTTTTAAATGAATTTACCTGCCGCTTCACCAGCATCTTCCACAGCCGCTGCCTCAGCTTCTGCTGCTCCTTCTTCGACCACTTCTTCTTCCTCACCCTCTAACTCTTCTTCACCTACCTCATCTTCCCCCTCTTTTGCTGCCTGTGCTGCCGCTTTCTCCTCACCTTCTTCATCTTCGTCTGGACCCTTAGTCGTACGACTTGCTCTATCTTCTTCGACTTCAATAAACGAGCCGGTGAGTGTGGGCAGTGGATAGCCTGGCAAAAGTGGATTTCAACAAAAAAAAGTATGACTTCTGAGTTCTTGTTAAATGAAAACCAACCAATTTCGCCTGTTTCTTCCATTTGAATTTTAGCTTCATCCGAGTCGATATGCAAGGCACTGCCATCCATTTCCATGAGTGTGACGGTATTACCAGCTATCGGCACCTGGAGATAATTGAATTTTAGGAATGAAATGAGACAGATCAGAACACAGAGAAACTAAGAGAGTAATGGACCATCAAAAATGTCAGCCTAGGTTAACAACGATGACATCTTTCTTTGTAAAAATATGGCTTGAAGAATTTTCTGTTTTCCGATTTGGCACTCATTGGCTTTCTCTGAAGTTCTACTAAACTCAGCGCAAGCTAAAGCGATTTATCTCCTACACCAAGCACTTCGAGAGGGGTACTACGAGGAGAGCTCAAAAGTAAATATGCGTGGACGTGGAAGACCGTGTAGTCAACATGGACTTCAGATTTGGCTCACTTCGACAATTTCCTGTTGCAATGGCAGAGATAAAGCTCTACCGACTATTCCCGATATAAATAGCTAAGACATAAACCAATAAAAAAGTAGCCTATCCTTCTACCGTGAGTTTCCATTAGACAGTGCCCGAGACACTGACTATAACTCTTCTCTTTGATCAATGCCCTGATCTCTCTGGCTGTATTACCGGTTCAGCTATTCAAATTGTTTGAAAGAATAAAGCTAATCGGCAACAAACTGATCCTTATTGGTGTGTCTTCAGGCATTTTAAAGCCACCATTGACCACATATTCACCATCCGCAAAATTTTGGAAAAGAAACTATGTTAACGACGCTAAGCAATACCCAAAGCTCCTTTAGAAAAGCTCCAAGCCGTTCGATACAGAGGTTTCTGCAGGTGCCTCTATACCGTGAGGCTTCTTTACTTTAGTGCTGGAGAAAATGATAAGAGCTGCAGAGCTGAAGAGGGAAGGTAAGATGCAATCTTCTATAGGAGTGTACAGCTGCTGGCGTACGCCGATAATATTGACATCATAGGCCTCAACAACCGCGCCGTAAGTTTTGCTTTCTCCAGACTGGATAAGGAAGCGAGGCGAATGGGTCTGTTCGTGAACGAGGCCAAGACGAAACATCTCCTTTCATCAAACAAACAGTCGTCATATTCGCGACTCGGCTGCTACGTCACTGTTGACAGTCATAACTTACGAGGAAGGGTTTCCCATAAGATTTATGGTACATGCACGAGTAATACTATAACATTGAAAAGTTCAACGAATCAAAAAACAGCGGGTACGCTGGCAAAGTCATGTGGTCCGAATGGATAAGAATACTTCAGTTTGGAAAGTTTACGTTGCAGTACTCGCCGTTGGAAAGATCAGGTGGAGAAGAACCTGGCTGCTCTTGGTACAGTGAAAGGAGAGAATAAATGGCGCACTGGTGTTAACTCGGTTAGAAGAACTTTTTGCATACTAGTCTGCCTCTTCAGCTCAGCGTCGCTTTCTTAATCATTAATTCTGTCTTAAAAAACGCCATACATTAGCATTGCATACATTTAGGCGCTTTTTAAGAACTTTTCATGTCGAAAAATAATGCTAATAATAAAGATCTAATTATTTTTTATTTTTATTTTTTAACTTTCATGGAAAATGTTTAACGCACTCACCTGCACGAAAGCGCTCTCCTTAAAGCTATACACCACCAAATTGTGTATGACATTTGTATTAGTTGTTGTCAACACCTTCGTGATCTCCTCGCCCAATTCAGCCTCCGTTAGATCCAATTGATCGTCGGGCTTAAGTAATTGACGCGATTTAATCCAAGCATCAAAATCATCTGCATCACCGCCGCCATCTTTGATGTTGGATTTCGAAACGGATTTAATCTAATAGAAACGTGTTTTGTTTAATATTCTTGATTTAATAAAACAATACTTTAAATGTATCTTATAATTTAATACAAAAATAAAAATTAACAGGTAAAAGAAATTAGTGCAATTTCGTCTGGAATTTATTAAATATGCTCATTTATAAAATTAAAAAATAAAATAATATTCTTGTAGGAAAAATAAAATGAATTAATTCTATTTTTGTGATTGTTTTTCTATTTCTATATAGAGGATTGGAAAGTTTTCTACATACTTACAGTTTCACAATTATTAGAATTATTTTTAAGTTTTTATACTGATTATAGAATATTTATTGATAAAGTAAGTATGTAAGTAAGTAAGTAAGTAAAACATGCAAGCCTTCATGCTGTGGCATTTGTTACCCCTTTTGCCTGCTTGTGGCAAATCAGTTACCTGCAACTCGTGCGATTTCGTCGGTGTACTGCCTTCGCAGCTTTTCAGCTCATCCATTTGACCATCAGTTGTATTCACATCGGTGGTCATAATAGATGCGAATACTCTTTTATGATTTAAATTAAAATCCAAACTAAATTTTTGTTTTTTGGTACAAATTTAATTTAGTTTAAAACAAACAAAAAAAAATGAAACACTTTTAATTTTATTTAAATTATTTACAAAATATTTTTTTTAATTTTTTATATTTACATTTTTTTTTAATTTTTTTTTTTAATATACTTTTAGTTAAAAATGATTTAAGTATAAATATACATATATACAAAAAATATTTACATAATAAAGAAATAATAAAAAGTGTTTAAAAAATTAAAATAATTTGTATTTCTTAGCATGCCAATTATGATCACGTTACATATGTACATATATGTATGTATGTATGTGTAAAGCAGTATTAACCAATTATACAATTACGCTCTTGTTGTTGGTAATATTTACAATTAAATTTTAAAAGCAACACACTTCATTAACTGTGTATAATACAATTATATACATTGCAATAAGTATCACTAAAAATAAATATGAAAAATAAAATAAAATATATACGAATAATAATAATTATATTTTATTAACTAACTACCGCTTTATTTGCGATTTTCCACATCTTGCCAATAAAACGTTTGATTTACAACTAAAACTGCCAACAAGCACTTGAATAATAATTGACAGTGGGCCAACACAACCATGCACATGTATGTACAGGGTTATCCATTTTGTGGTTTAGAACATAAATGTCTTAAAATGCATTTCAAATTTTTTTTTTTCATGAAATTTTTTTATTATAAAGTTTGAACATTTAATGTGAAGCACTACATCATTCAAATGGCCGCCTCGTTAATTCTCCTAAACCTCGAATCGCTTCGACCACTTTATGGCACATTTTGGGTGGTACCTCAAGCATAAATTGACGAATGTTGGGTTTCCATATCGGACCAAGAAGCGTACCAGACAGTAAGTTTTTTTTTTTTTTTTTGGTGTAACGGTCTCTTTTTAATTATTTGAAGATTTGTAGACGGAGCCCCGTCTCTGAAGAAAATTTGGTTCGAAAACTTGCCGTTCACTGTTTGTTGCTCAAGCACACAATGGACGTATTGTATGTATGGCGTTGAGAATGAGCAGCTGTCTTCAGTTGTTGTGTGAGCTGGACTGGGTGATAGCCAGGTGTTTAGCATCGCGTACTGCCATTCGGGTCATGGTACAACCAACATTCAAAAACTATAGAAAATTATTAAAAAAAAAAATTAAATTATTTTTTTCAATTACGGTCTCGCCTGGGCAGGTAATGTCATCCCCTTGGAATGTATTTCTGACATGAAAAAAACCTCTTAATAAAAACTATCAGCCGTTCGGAGGCGGCTTAGTATAAACTGTAGTTCCCTCCATTTTTTGGAAAACCATCAAAAACATTCCAAAAATTGTTTCAGCGGTTACAAAGCGCCAAATGACCTCTCTTCAATTATTTGAGAAATAACGGATCTCCCCTAGTGAAAATATTGTCCGAAAAATATGCCGTCTACTGCTACCCAAGCACCCAATCGACGTATATACATCGTAGTGAATGGTCAGCTGTTTTCAGTTGTGAGTTGTGAGAGCTGGACTTTAAGTTAACAGTTCAGTTTGACAGATGTCAAAATATAGCCCTGTACTTTTGAAATCAGGAAATGGATAACCCTTTATATACGTACATAAATATATTTGTATATATATAAGTGCAAAATCATTATGCAGAATTATGTATATATGTACATATAGACGTATATATATATTTACACAACCACATGTAAATAATGAATTAAATTTGTTTACTATTACATTGAAACTGTCACTAACGGTGTCGTGACTGACGTTCCATCGCTTGCAACAGATATGCGCTGCGCGTCCTGCGATTGTTATTACGAACTGATTGACTTCTGTCATTGTCAAAAAAAAAAAAAATATTCATTGACGTAACAATTCCAACATCATTGATATATGTATGTACATATGTATGAGCTTCTGCAGGTATTGGAAAGTGGTTTACAAATTGTGAATGGAAACTTTAAAATGTCTATGCTAAGACGCCTCTAAACGGTCAAAGTACTTTTATAAAGAGCCTTCATGTCATGTCAAAAATGCACTCGAAGGGCTTGTCGACGGGCGACTTCAATTAGAAAAGTTGATTTTCTATAATTTTTGGATGTTGGTCGGACCAGAACTCGAACCTAGGTCTTCCAAATGGCAGTACGCAATGCTAACCACTCGGTCTTGTTTGGTATAAATTTTATTTTATTTTTTGTACTAAAATTACTCACACAATCAACGCATATTGAAATAACAAAAATTTCGGGAAGAAGATAAAAAATAAATTTCAAAATTATTAATTTCTGAAACTTTTAACATTTAATTTTTTTTTTTATTTTATTATTATTTTTTTTAATACCACACAACACTTGCTTTCTTTATAATTCATATAAAAATATTTAAAAATAATTTTGAACTCATTCTTTGAAAGTTTCACGCACGAATTTCACTAATTTACTGCCGGGTTGCACTCACTTACCTATACATATGTACATAATATATTATATAATATAGACACAAGTAAATAGTGGTATACATTAATTCTGCTTTTGGAGTGACGAAGGTGTAAGTACATTTTAGCATGAGAAAATTTGCAAATAATTTGCCATAATTGCTTTTACTAGCTCAAGTTGGGAGATTGTCAGAGGTCACGGTTTGCAGAAAATGCCAATTTTATTTTATTTATAAATAGCTACAAGCAGTTGGGCTTAATATATACACATATTTATATATGCAATAAATATAAAGGGTGTTTTTATTAGACATGTGGTTTTCAATGAGGCAATACTTTTTTTGGAGTCACTTTTTTGTGCAGCTTTTATTTGATTTATATTCAGTTTGGTTTGCCCTTTGCATAACGAAGAGATTTACTCTGGAAAAACGTTTGCATATTCGTGCAGATTTATTACCAAAATAATAGCACGGTTCCCGCGATGCGCAAAATCGCCCAGTCGCGCCAGTAATTCCAGCAACAATACATCAATTTCGCGCTACGTTGTTCCCTAGTGGATAATGCACATCCTCAGAGACGCCATACAATGCACTCCGAAGATGCCATTGCTGTTGTGGAGCAACACTGTTTGATGTGATTTTTGGGTAGAGGGAATTTTTGATCCATAATCCTTCAAAAATGAAGCCGGTAATAATATTACAGTCTAGGGAGAATGCTATAGAGCCACGATTAATGACATTTTCTGGCCTGAATTAGAGAATATACGTTTGGTTCCAACACATGCTATACAGTCAACGAAAAAATAAATTTATTGAACAAAACTTTTTGGTGAACACATTACCTTGTGTCGTGGGCCTGTAACGTGACCTCCAAGATAGGGCATTTTAACACCGCAGAACCATTTTTTGTGGGGTCATGTAAAAGTGCTTGTCTACGTATGTAGGTAAGCCCGAGAAAATTGACGACACGGAAGAGAATATTCGGCAAGATATTACTGAGATACTCGTACTGCCCCAATTGTTGCAAGAAGTGGTCGAAAATTGATCTCCTTGGCTGCAATTTATTTGCTGGAAATCATTTCTAAAGCATAATGGCGAGACCTAATCTTATTTTATATTTATAATAAAGCTAAATTCTTGGCTAAAAGATTAAATTATAAGCTTTTTATTTCTTATTCAAAACCAAATGTCTAAAAAAAATCACCCTTTACATACAAATGTTCACACACTCATATAAATAACATACTTAGAAAAGAAAAAAATTAAAGAAATTCCGAATTTTTGGCAAAATCAACAAAGTGCTCGACATAACAAACAGGATTTAGTTTAAATTTTAACTCTGAAGTGAATTCATCGCTTTTATTTCAGTAAAAAAAGCTTAGAAAAGTAAGCGGACCAATAAATGTGACCCTTTGTATGTATGTGCATTTTTGAACGTTTATAAATTTAAAAATTGCTTAAAATCTCATTATAAGTGTTTTGAAAAATTAAAGATACAAATATATATAAATATATATAAATACTAGAAGCTAAAACTTATATTGCTCATTTCTTTTTTGGACTATTTTAAGGTGTAAAACCACTCTAGGATTTTGGAAAACGCAATTTTTTTTCTCTTAGGGTACCTTTGGGGCCTAGAAATGTTATGCAACCAGTTTTAAAGTGAAAATAATGTTTCAAAATGCTAAACTTTTTATTTTGCTGTGGCCTCTCAGAGCGGGCGCAGAGTACAATGAAAACTTTAAACGCGTTTTTCTCAAAAACACATTTTTTAAATTGGGAGGACAGATTATTCGGATCCTATTGCAACGATTTATGTGAAATTTTGATGGTAGCTTTACAAATAGAGTTTTTTTCGAAGTACCTAGCCGTTTTTCCATTAAATGTAAACTTTTTTTTTTAATAATTTAGTGCGTATTTTTTATTCAAAAATCAATTTTTTTAAAAAAAGTGTGCCCATTTCACAAAAATTAGTTAAAAAAAATAATCCGTATGCACTTCCAAGGACCATAGTTTGTAGACCATAAAACTTTTTGCTTTTCGGTTCTAGGTGTCATTCTTTAGAAGGAATTGGTCCTCCTGTGGACGCCTTTCAAAAAAAAAATTGGATAAAATAATGGACGTTATCAGCGCCATTTTGTAACAAACTAATACAATAATTAAAGAATATTTTTTTATACTTCAATATATGTTCAATGAAATGCTTAAATAGAAATTCTATTGCTTTTTCCACATTTCTACATTAAATTTTTTAAAATAAGTCTATTTTTCAACTCTTTTCTCTAGAGTGGCTCTGCCCCTTAAGCAATTTTTTTTTTTTAATTTGAGTATTTTTGTGAAAACAAAAAATTCTTAAATCGTTGTTGAGCTTTAAATTATTTTATGGCTCTAAAAATGTGCTTAAATGTAAAAAAAAACTCATAATAAATATTTATTTTGTTGAATTTACTAAAAATGTGAAATTTCTTCATTATATGTCAGTGAGATAATTAATCATACACCTTTAAAAAAGACTGCACGATAAGCATCAATTGTGTTGGAATGTAAAATTTATGCACGTTTTTATGTTCTTTACAGTCCTACATTTGCATTTTCATCGAGTTAGCAAATGAAACTTGCATTTTGGTGTAATATTCAGCATTTCATGTCAATTGGTAATAAAGCTGAACATTCAAGGAACTCAGTAAAACATTTTTACATTGCATTCCTACAGAAAACTTCCACACACATACAGATATTTGTTTTTTTTTATAAAGTCTTCATTTGAAGGTCCTTCACAAATGGTAGCTAAAAGTGCAGGATACTATATGGTATACTCGTAGCTTATGACGAAAGCCACTGGATGGTATTCTACATTCTGAAAATTTGAAGGCAGTTTAAGCTTTAAAATTATTACAAAATATCATATGAACTCTCTGCGGTGAATTTTCAAATAAATAACTGACTATTCTTGTGCCGTCTTTGCTTCTTTTCCTTTTAATAAGTAATATTTAAAGTAATATTTAAAGTGTTGCACTCGGAGATGTTGAACTCGAAACTCTAATCGATCACGATTAGTTTTTTCGAACAATGTCATTCGGATGAATGAAAACGCTCCAGTTTTAAAAGTATTCGGTGCAGTACCCGCTGGTGGAAGCAGTGGATGAGAAAGAGTTCCACTTGGTGTGAGGTCCGAACTTTAAGATATAGATTCTGGTGAGTCACCATCAATTTGAGTGGTCTGGCGGTTGCCTGATAAAACGCAATTTCCTTCCTGTTGGTCAAAGCTAGGCGCTTCTGGGCAATTTCTTCTTTTAGACGATTAAATTGCTGACAGTACAGGTTCGAAGCAAAAGTTTGACCGCTCGAGCTTCTATGTGTATCCAGTATTTTTCAAATGGTTTTTTGTGGAATGCTTAGCTCTTGAGCAATCGAAACAGTGCTCGTATGACGGTCAAACTCTACGATTTTCATTATTTTATCGAAATTTTCGAAAATAGACCTTCCTCACCATGAATCATCTTTTAAATTACCGGAATGAAATTGGCAAAACCAAAATTATGGATAATCGACTGTTACAGTATCAGGACCATACACAATATTTACATTTTCAGTTGCCTGAATTGCGTTTTCGTCTTTATCGAAGATAATTTGTTGAATATATCGTACGATCTCTTTGCTGGTGTCCATCTTTGACAAGCGCTCAAACACAACTGAGTTCAGTGATCAACATTTCTCCCGTTATTTTTTTTAGTACAAAATATCATCTCTCTAGTGCCAACTATCGTAAAAAAATCGCACTTGGAGAACGCGGGACACAGTTCAATAAACCCTTTTATTGAAAAAAATGCATTACTTTTTACTAGACCAAGAAAATTGCTACTCTCCACCAATATAGCAGATTTTTAAACTGTAATTCCATAGCTCTTAATATAACCAGACTATAAATTTTCCTATAAATAATTAATAATAAGATTTTATGATTTCATAAGCAATTATTTAACCAGTATTCGTTCGTGGAAGGTATGTAGTACATATGAGAGGAGTAACAAAACTTCGGTCAGTTGGTGACTTTCAATTTGTTTTTGTTAAATCTAAAAATACCAAATCCTCTGCAATTACTCATCATTTCAAATTTAAGAACGAAGAGCAAAAATGGATACAAGAAAACACAAGATAGCTGAGGATAGTTTAGACGAAATTCCACCACCAACGTAAATAGAAATTCGCCTGCGATTCTCTTCGGGTTTCGGCGTAATTTACAGCCAATACAAACATTCAGTGAATGCCAAATATCTTATGGACCGAATGCACCGTTTTTAACGACTATTTCTAACTAGTTCCGAAGATTCCAGACCGGATATTTTTACGTAAAGGACGAACACCAAGAGGGTCGACCAAAATCTTACACTGATAACGTCACTGTAGTTCTGGTTAGTCCAAAATTGACGAAGATCCTCGTTTAATACATAAAATGATTGCTAATGAATTGGACTTGAATGCCATGACTGTATTGTGAATATTAAGTAATCTTCTGGAATACACGAAGAAATCTGCTCGATGGGTAACACGAATTTTAAATGAGGCCCAAAAAGATGTTCGAGTGCATTTTGCTCAAATTTTCCTAAACAAATTCGAAAATGATCAGTCTAGCAACTTCAGTAAAGTCGTCACTGGTGAGGAATCTTGGTTTTATAAGTACGATCCGGAAACTAAACAGCAGTCCATAGTATGGAGTCCAACAGGAGCAATCCCACCCGTAAAATGTAAGTAACAAAAATCAGCAGCAAAAGTAATGATGCCAGTTTACTTCATTCGATCTAAAATCGTAGCTGCTATTCCACTGGAAAAGGGTCAGAAGGTAACTGCAAAATGGTACACCGAAGAGTGCTTACCAAAAGTTTTCAAAAATTTCTTGGAAAACAGGAAAAAACAGGATTTGCGGCACTACTTTCTACATCATGACAACGCGCCATCCCACACTGTTGAAATAACGAGTATTTTTATTGCGATCTCTGGGATCGAAGAAATACGTACAGCACCATATTCTCCGGATATAGCACATTGTGATTTCTGGTTATCTCCAAAAATTACAAAAAAAAATGCAATAGAAAACGTCTTAAATAGCAACAGGGAGTTAATTAACGCGGTTAATGCTGAACTTGATAAGCTTAAAAAGCAAGATTTTGAAGACTGTTTTTCAGAAGTGGATCTATAGGCTTAAAAAATGCATTGAAATCAATAGCGATTATGTAGAGAAGATAAAAAAGAGCAAAGATTATGAATAAATACAAAAAGAATTTTATTCTTTTTTTTCGGGTCAACTTACCGAACTCTTATCAATCCCCTCGTAGGTGAGACAGAGTCAAAGTCTTTTTATTATCTGAATTTTTTTTAGACGCTAAAGAAAAAACAGTGAATGCAATATTTGAAATTCGGCTATAATCGTGATATTTGAAAGACCGCTTATATATACATACATATTTATAAACAAGTGCATTACGTATAGAATTAATTTACACAACGAAACTATGACAAAAAGCAGCAGACAAAGTGAAACTTTTTACATGACCTTAAAAAAAAGCGACAAATTTATATTTCAACTCACACACACAAATATATATTAAACATATTAACCTATTAAAGTATAAAGCAAATTGCATTCGCTCGCTTATATGCATTTAAATATAGTAATTTACCTTGGTTTTTGAGCCTTTCCTCCTGTCACCGCCTGCGCCACCACCAGCAAAACGCTGTTGCTGTTGTTGTTGCTGTTGCTGTTTATTTGGCATAATGTTTTTGCAAGTTATTTTTCTTTTAAGCAGCCACTAAAGGTATGTAAATAATGTAAAAATTATATATATGTGTGTCACGCCAGTAAACGCTTTTGTCCAAAAATCGTTGTGCTCACCACACTACAAACTACAGTGAGACACGCTCACACACACACAAGCATGCACCAATGTGAAAATGCACACACAACCACACACTAAAAATTGTTTATAAAAATACAGCGAAATTTTTGTTTGGCGACAAACAGAATGCACGTCGGTCGAGTTTATTTAATTTTGAAAAGTTTACAATATTTTGAAAATGCAGTTAGTTCAGGAAAATATCCCTTTGACTTATGCATATATTTTTCTGTTAATATTTTTTCACATTTCTTTTATTGACTTTCAACTGCTCATTTCGTATTTACTTGTCGTTTGTTGTTTGTATTTTTGTGTGTTCATTTTTATTTCTTTTCTTAGATATTTCCTTTTTTATTTATTTGCCTTTCATCGTTAAGTCAATGAAGTTGCTATAGAAATTTATTGAAATTGTTTTAGTTATCGATTAATCGAATTTTCTTACTTAATCTGTGAGTGAATGAATGTCTAAGCATTGGTTGTGTTTTATGCAAAGCATAATTAGATTTACTTAGAAAAATATGAAAAGTTCAAATTAAAAGTTTAATTTTAGATTTATTGATGCCCTAGAGATACACACTTATTATTTTATTGTATTTTCCAACCCTTGATAGTGGACTTCATCGAGTGTATGCTTTTCATAATTCTTGTATTACAACTTTAGTAAATTGTAAGAAAGTATCAGAAAGGGAAGAGACTCACTCGCCCAACAAAATTTAAATCGAATTCAAGAAGATGTGGAGCTGACTGGATGTTTCAAGGAAATTTTGTAAACAAGCAGAATATTGTTTTAAAAATTGTTTGTTTTTTTGGAGCAGTGTTCTCGTGTTTCCAGATGCTCAAAAACCACTTGGTGTATTTTACGAAGTTCAAGAATTAATGATGCCAAGAGATGCAAGCTCTGCTAAGCAATCGAAGAAGAAATTTCCGGGAAATCAGTAACGGGCCGCATTGAGAGCTGGGCGGTGGCATTAAAGTCCTTCCAACCCGAACGTTTCGCATATAGCTGAGAAAACTTATGAGTTCAAGTTTCGAAAAAAGTAAAAAATATCAACTCTTTCCATTTTATTTATAATAAAAAGCATTTAGAAAATCCTTTTCTTACATCTGTCACCTAAAAATACGTAAATTCAATATTTTAGGATCTGCTTGGAAGATAACCTAAATATAATTAATTAATCCAAAATCAAACATTTCTGACCAAACAAAACTGTCAAAAATTTCGAAATGAAACCTTATAGAATTTTTGTATCATAGGGAGTTCTGTCATACCTAACATACAATCGGGGCCCCGCCAAATCCATAACCAAAATTGTGGATTCAAAATAATAGTTTTTCTAATTGCAGTCACCCCTCGCCAGGAATGTTAACCTCTCTGAGTGAATTTCTGACCTGAAATGAGGCTCCTCAACCCCCAACCGTTCGTAGGCGACTTAGAATAAACCTGAAATCACGCATTAGAAATTAAAGGAGCAGCTTGATTCAAATTCACTTCAGCAGTCATAAAACTTCAATTTTATACGGATGTATTGGCAAACTAAATCACTGTGAGAATATCCCCTGACCGTCCGAGACGAAAGACAACAACCGAAAGGCTTCAGGAATGCATGAATATATAGATCCAGGTATATTAAGGAAACACACGGCACTTCATAAAACCAGAACCTTATTAGTATAGGTTGGTCTTCGGAAGCTACATCCTTGAAGGCTGGGCGTGAACTTGCTAGAAAAAAATTTGGAAATTCTTATTCTTACGTCATTGTTGACAGTCATAACTTCTGAAGTCGTGGATAATTTCGTCTATCAAGGGACCAAAAAATAACAAATTCAAATTCAACGGAGAATTACACTGACCCACAGTGTCTACTTTGGTTGAAAAACACATTAATAAGCAGTTGAAAATAGGCAGTTGAAAAGTAGAGTCCATTCGCGAAGAACAAGAAAAAAAACCAAACTCCACAAATCCCTCATCATACCCGTCCTATTTTATTACACAGAAACGTGAACGATGATGACATCCGATGAGACGGCATTTGGCGTTTCCGAGGGAAAAATTTTGCGAAGGATTTAACCTTGCAACGGCGATTACCACAGTTGATGGAACAGTGAGCTTTACGAGATTTTCCCCGAAGTTAATATATATATAGTTGGTTCTGAATTGACTTTCGGACGAGCTCCTTCTCCAATTTGTAGTGTGTGTTTTGATGCCTTACTAAACATGAAATGGAGGAATCTACTGTTTATACTAAGCCGACTACGAAAGGATTATGGATTTTTATGACGAGCTTTGATTTTCATGTTCCTTCAAATTCACTCGGAGGGCTTGACATTTCATGTCAAGGGGAGCCCGCAATTAGACAAATGATTTTTCTATAATTTTGTTGGTCGAGCCAGGAACACAATAGGGTTACATTGGCACACCCCTCTCTTACCTCTTTACTGATTTTCCAACCTCTTTTCTTCCCATAGTGGTTCGTTAATAGCTTTTAGACTGCTCTAAAACATTTTCTGTCCCAATACCAATACCAGGTACACGGACTAGGCTTTGTGGCCAAGGTTGTCTGTGGGATCGGATTGTAATGCCTAGCAATTGATTGATATTGTGAAATGACTAAATCATCGAGGAATCGTTTCCTTCCCTTCCTTATTTTCCCAGCGAGTGCAACATCTTCGCAGAGAAATCTTCAACATTTCTTCATTTTGCGCATGTAGGCAATGGATCCTCAATATTGTAATTAAATGTGTCAACACAAAGTAGAGATGTGTGAGAACATGGCTGGAAGCAATTGCAAACTATTAGGGAACCATAGTAAATATCATTTGGGTCCTGGATGTATAAGACAATGAACGGGTTGACTCGCGCTAGACCCGCAAACGAGGTTGTCACCATCGTCACTTAGATTACCTTTAAGCATTGTCTAGAACAGTGGAACATAGATGAATACTTGATACTGAAACAATTCTAACCGCGATGTTACTGTGGATTGAAGACAGACCATACTGGTCTGCTGCACCAAGCAAAAGAGAACTTAGTACTTTTGTAGGTCTAGTGATGGGGTATCAACTCCTGAGATATCATCCACACAAACTAGATCAAATAGAATCGGCTGAGTGCTGTGCTTACACAGGGGAGTACGAAGAACTGCAGCATTATCTTAGCGAGCGTTCAGTTCTCTGCCAGTTGAGACCTTAAATCTTCTTCAAAAAAACTCCAAGCCTTACCATGGTGGTGAGTTCGACTTGATTTTAAAGCCACCTTCAACAGCACGAATAGGAGCTGAATTTGGTATCCCCGCAAAACTTATACGGCTATGTAAACTGACGTTAAGCAACACTAAAAGCTCCGTCAAGATCGGGAAGGACTTCACCGGGGCGTTTGATACCAAATGAGGTAACAGCGAATACCGCAGCCTATGGAATGATGAGCTGTATGAGACTTTGGCAACATTGACATAATTCAACGAATCAAGAAACAGCGGCTACGCTGGCTAGATCTTTTGGTTCGGATGGATACAAATATTCCAGCTCTGAAAGTTTTCGATACAGTACCCCCCAGTGGAAGCAGAGGAAGAGGAAGACCTGCACGCCGTTGGAAAGACCAGGTAGAGAAGGACCTGACTGCACTTGGTATTTCCAATTGGCGCCAAACAGCGAGAAAGAGGAATGAATGGCGCGTTGGCTAAAATCGCGTAAGCGGTGTCTACGCCAGTAAAGTTAGTATGCACGGCAAGCCGAGTTCCGGTAATGTATATGCGCGTTAAAAAATAAATACTATACAACCTTTACTATACTCTACATGCTACTATCCAGCACTATTTTAGAGTTTGCCATGATCGAGCTACGGTTATATTGTATCCCACAGCTGCTTATAGCATACATAATTTGTATCCTTAACTAAATCCAAACTCCCTTACACTCATTCTATTAGCAAAAGATTTGTTATTTTAAAAATAAAATACTCACCATAGCTAAGTTGACTTAAACGTAGCTTTTGTGACTCGTTAAAAAAGTAATATCTTTCCCCAGGACCCGGTAGATATACATGTTCGATGAATTCCTGCTCCGTAAATGTGTTTGGGTCATAATGGAATGGAGCGTTCTTTAAAATCTCACTGCTTGTCAGTGAAGGCAAAGACATCGTTTGTGGTTCCATCTCTGATTTTGCGATTAACTTATAAAGAGACGAGGTACTGCCTTGTAAGGATGATGATGGTGCTTCACCAACCGGCTCTGAAGAAATCGGTATGAATTCTGGCGGACGATTCTTTAAACATTCAGCGCGTTTTTCTACAGCTTCGATTGCGCGTAGTAAAATTGGATTTCTGTAAATCGAAAATGAAATGAAAATGCATAATTCATGCAATCCAAACGTTAGCCAATTAAAATATTTTTTACGCACTTTATGCGGTTTACAAATTCGTCAATCTCATCCATAGTTTTTGACAAGTCATTCAGATATGGATTCTCGGATATATATTTATTACGTTTCAATATTATTTCGATATCCAATTCCAAATCGGCATCCAACTGGCAGTCACGCACGTCGAATTTCAAGATAGTCGTATTACTTTGTAAGGTTTGCAGTATTTCAATGCCCGCCTGCTCGCTAATCGGCACAGCGCGAATATCCAAAGAACGGAGCGGCAGGTGATTTAGAAATTCATTAGCTATGCAACATCTAATCGCCGTTTCAGTGATTTGGGAAGTATTCAGATTCAAGTGTGTAATGTGTTGTGTACCAAAAACTTTTGTGCTAAGCTCATGCAGACCCCAATCACCAAGGGGATTACCGCCCAGACCGAGATATTCCAATTGGCCACCAAACTGACTAATGCCGATGGCTAAAAAGTGAAGTGCATGCGCACCAATTAGGTTATGTTCCAGCTCAAGTGATTTTATGGAGTTAGTTTGACGAAACAGTTCAAGCAAACCCAAGCCGCAGTCGTCATCTAAGTGATCGTAACCAAAATCAATTGTCTCTATGCACTCTAAAGATTTCAACGCCTTTGCGAGTATGTACAGTTTTCTGGCATCCATTTGGCTGGAGCGTAGACGGAAAATCTTCAATTTTTGCAGAAATGATACGCCGCTGGGAATAAATGTTAATATGCACTATAAGAGTAGTTGGTAATCGAGCTCAAAACTTACTAAGCCAAACCCTCTACATCCGCATAGGAGAACTTCAGATGTCTTTCATGAAAATCACGTTGCATATCCGGTCCGCGAAACTCTATAGTGAAATTGACCAAGTTTTCGAAGAAGCGTAAGAAACGTAAGCTCACATGATGACATAATCTCGTAGGATAATGCAGTTTTTTTAAGACTGTAAGTTGCCGTTTCAAATTTCGTCGATCCACAATTAATTCTTCACCATCCTCTTCGGCTGGCTCCACTATCATATCGAATACACCCTTCGGTCTAAACTTTTTCTTCTTTTCCCCCGTTGGTGGCAGCTCAATCGGTGGTGGAGTTGTTACTTTTATCGATTCACGATACGGGCGTCTCTTTAAACGCTCTTCACGTCGTTTCTGTTGTGCCTCTCTTAAAGCACGTGTACGCTCCTTACGCTCTGTTACAATTTCTTCATGTATACGTTCCAATTCCAGTTCTTCTTCGGTTTCAAACACCTCTGGCATTTCTTCGACAACATTTATAGCTGTAAGTCGTGTTAAGCGCTTTATTGTGCCACGTTGTGACTTCCTTCTGTCCGTCTCCACCTCCGCCTCCTCCTCTTCCTCCTGCTCCTCCTCGAGCTGCTTCTCTGTAATAATCTCTGTGGAGCGTGGTGTCGCTGTCATTGATTCAATATCAGTTGAATCACTTTCAGACTCCTCCGAATCATCTAAATGTAGTCGTTCTCGAAAAAAGCGCTCCGAGATCGATTGCAATTTACGTATATGCATTTCATTAATATGCTCCTTTATTTTCAGTGCAATTGGTTCCATTTCATCGATGGGCCAATATTCGGCGGGACATGCTTCCACCAATTCCACAAACTTCATGGATAAACCGAGGCTACGCCAATTGTAATCTTTTTTGAAAGCCAATGTGACATCCTTATTTTTAGCCAACACATAACGACGCCAATACTTCTCATCGGTAATGTCATAACACTGCTCCAACGGTAGATCTATACTTAGTGAATCATAGTATAAACGTATTTTCAAGGAGTCTTCAGCGAGTAATGGTAATTGTTTTGGCGTATAGGCCAATGTGAGCGCACGAGTACACAGGTCCCTTAGTGGACCCAATTTGGTGTTCTCAATGAAATGTTCAGCGTACAATGTGCGCCCCTGTTCGGATTTCAAAGCACGAGTCTCTAATGCCGGTCGATAAACGTCGTATGCTATAAGAATATCATGCTCCTGTGGTATGCCCAGAGTATTCATGCGTATGGGATTAAAATAATCCACCTTAATTTCTTCCTTAAACTCCTCCATTTTCGTTTATTGGTTTTTATTAAAAAATAAATGGATATTAATAAATAATACTAGTCTTCTTTCGTTGAAAATATATGTATGTATGTATTTTTAATTAATTTTATAACAGTTTTGTCGTAAAACTTCCAAAAATTACAGATGTAAAGTCGGCAGTAAAATAAAGTGTCAAATAAATCTCAATAAACCGAAAACTAAAAGTGAATGGTAGTTTAGGTTGCTCGATCACGGTACCCTGATACCTATGTTGGATCTGTTAAGGTGATTCCAATACTCAAACGACTTGGTGTATCTTATGAAAGTCGGGAGATCAATGAGGCCTACAGCATTAAAGCTCTGCAAGGCAAACGAAGAAGAAATTTCCGAGAAAACGGACCACACAGTGGCAGAGGTAATAATCCAACGATTCGTCCCCTCACTGCAGCTGCTGCAGTGGTTAATCCTGAGAGGATTCCACATAGACACACAAGCTACGTTCTTTGTGGATAGTCAAAAAGCGAACTTAAGGTTATTTTTTATACGTGAGGTTTTCAATGAGGCAATATTTTTTTCAGAGTTGACCTTCTTGATAGCGTAACTTGATTTATACTCAGTTTGGCTTGTCATGTTTTCCTAATGAACAGACTTTTCCCGGAATATCGTCTGCAAACCGAAAACGCTATTGCTGCTGTACAGCAGAGTATCGAAAAAGATCCAATTGGGCTTATCCGCCATCACACGCAACAATTGGAGCTGTCCCATCGATTTTATGGAAAATTTTGCGGATAGAGCTCGGTTTGTGGGCTTACAAAAACCAACTGGTGCAAGAACTGAAGCCGAACGACCATTATATGAATGGGCCCAAAACGAGATGGCCATCGATGCAGATTTTCATAAGTAAATTTTGTTCATCATTGGAGCTCCCTTTCGAGTTGAATGGGTTCATTAATATACAAAATTGTCGCATTTGAAGTGATGATAATCCACAAGTCATTGTTGGAATGCCTTTACATCCTCAAAAAGTTACTACTTCATGCGTTCTCTAGGTAGAGAGAATCACTGGTCCATATTCCTTCAGAAAATAAAGCCAGTCATAATGGTACAGTCTATGGAGAAGACTATAGAGCCATGCTTAATGACTTTTTTGCACCAGAATTGGAGAACATTAATGTGAACGATCTTTGATTCTAACAAGACTTCGGTATGTACCATTCAGCTAACGAAACAACCAATTTATTCAAGGAAACTTATGGTGAGCTCACTATCTCGCGTTGCAGGACTTTGATGAGCCCTCCAAGATCGTGCGATTTAACACCGATGGACTATTTTTTGTGGGATTCGAAAGAAGTCACTTAGCTACGCAGATAGGCCCGAGACGACTGACACCTTAAAAAACAATATTGGGCAACTTAATGCGGCTATTGCGGCCTTAATGTCTGCGAAAAGTAAAAATTCGGCGCCTAATAAAGTTAAAAAATTTTAGACATAACAGTCTTCTTGAAAACCGCATTACTATCTCTTCTTCTAAACTACTACGACAGTGGGGATCCGGGTAATTTACAGATCTTTCTGCGTGTATTCTTTTCAGACAATGCTTCGTCGTAACCGTCATTAAGCACGCAAAACTTGATCTTTAGATGGACTTGACCACGTTGCTGATCAGGAACAGACTGCAGACTGCAAAGCGACGGTGTCCATACGTCTCAGCTAATCAACTATGTTTGGATTGAGAACTTCCTTTGTATATCCCTGAGTCATACAGTGAATTTTTCTGCGATAGACCTGCAGTATATACAGGAACTATATTACTTAAGGCGAAAATTTACGGTGTACTATCTGCTAGTGGATGCCTGATATGGTTGTTGTTGTATGTCGATATCGTTGAGTTTGTTCAACGACAGTTCCATAAAACCAGCTATTTCGATAGGCTCGGATCAAAACAAAAGGGATGATCGATGAATAGACTTTCGGAGGCTTGCAAAAACTAGATTAGTCTCGTGCGGGGACAGATTGCATGCAAGTCATAAGTTGAGTATGTCAAAGTAGAGTTTAGATAAATATCAGTTGAGTCTATTGATGTACCCAGACCTTAATTGCACTAGTGGTTTTCGAGTCTCACGACGCAGCTCGTTATCTTCGCGTGCTATTGATGGCGGTTGGATTACTGTGACGAGGTTTACTTCCTCTTCCTCTTATATGTACTTCCTTTGTTTTTTAGTAACAATCGTCTACGAAGTGAAGGAGTACAGTCTGTCGTATGTCACTTCTAGTAGGTTTTAGGTTATTAACAATCGGAAATCTAAGTCAAGCTGGTAATACTACGTCTAGCTGATGAAGAGTTGCTAAGGTTTTCGCGGGTGATAGTTGCAAATGTCCAGCAGTAGAGTGGAGACCTCAACAATGCTAATGGAATCCAATTAAAAAGGAACTGATTTCTGTTAATGGTTTCCACTTCAACAGAGAAGAAAAGGTTTCATTTTTAAATCTAAGTAGAAAAACTGCCTTATTTTTAAAAGTATTTTATTTTGATTTTCTATTTAGAATAATTGCTATTTTGTGCGCTTACAATTTAGTAATTTGGAAATACTCGTTTGGGCTTATCAAAATACCAAAAACGCGATATAACATCGTCTTTACCAAATGCGTTCGCATCTACCAAAAATGGCTTCTTAAAGTAACTTCTGCCATATTCCTTGCCGAAGTGTTGTTCACTACCCTCTTCTTCCTCCTCTTCTTCTTCTTCTTCTTCTTCTTCTTCCCCATCTTCAACTTCTTCCTCTTCTATGTCTTCCACACCTTCATCTGTTAACTCTGTTAGCTTTAGTTGGGAATTTCGCATTGAGGTTATGCCACTTGTTTTACTGAAATGTTGAAATTCAACTGGTCGCTGACTCAAGCATTCATTTCTCTTATCCACCTCATTAATGGCGCGTAATAGAATTTTGTTTCTAAAAAATTTCGAAAAGACAAATATATTTTTGGTATAACTCTAAGAAAGCCCTGGACACTTACCTTGTTTTCATAATAGATGCATCAATATCTTCAACGGACTTCCTTCTATCACCAATTGATGGATAATTAAAGAGAAATTTATTACGTTTCAGCAGAATTTCAAAATCAACCTCCATTTCGACAGGTATATCACAACCGCATATATCAAATTTACGTATTTTATAATTGTCCTTCAGCGCCTTGAGTAACTCAGCAGCCACATTAGCATCGATTGGTACACCGGATAAATCTAAGCCACGCAAAACTGCATGATTCGGTATTAATTGCCATGCAAGGCATTTCTTTATGCCATCTTGCGTCATTAATGCACCACGCAAACATAACTCCCGCACCTGTGAGGTATTATTGATGTGCATGCAGAGCAGCTTGATGGCCTCTTCATTAAGTCTGTTGCGCGCCAAACTTAAATACTGACAACAACCATCGTAGCCACCCAGCGCTCTGGCCAATTCGCAAATTGCCTCAGTACCAAGCTCATTACCAGTTAAATCGAGTGATTTGATTGAATAAGTTTTTTGAAATAATTCATAAAGACCTTCACCGCAATCGTCCTTCAAATTGTCATAGCTGAAATCAACACTTTGCAACGCATAAATGTTCTTGAGACTTCTTGTGAGTATATAGAGTTTCTTGGCATTTAAACGGCTATTGCGTAGAGCGAAGACTGTGAGTCGGCTAAGAGATCGGAGGCCTCTGTTGGTGGATGGTGGAAGTGAGAAGGTGATAAATTGCAGTTTGAACTTAGACTCTTTCTTTCCAAGTACTGAGTTGCTATATTATATTATCGAAGACTCTATTTCTAAACGTCAACTGTAGTCAACTCTGAAGTTTGCCAGATTTTGTCTGAAAGTCAATTCAACCAGCCTAATGAAACTGAGTTTATGTGATACCATGTCCTTTCTCTTTCGTAAGTAAAGATAGACAAAGACTCAGCTTTTTGCTAAAAATAATAGCACACCTTTGAGACTATATATTCAGTGCTACTCTATGAAGTTTGATCACAAAACCCTACTCTCTACTGCACTTTGGAGTATTATGGCATTATGAAATGGAATAGAATAAAATAAAAACTACAAAACCTTCAGCTTCGCTATTTTTCCTGTCTACCACCGTTGATGCGTTCTCCAACTCCCAACGCAAAATATTCTAATACCGCAAGAAATAACACATTTCGAACGAGGAAAACAGTCTGCTCACTCGCGTCTTTTGTCTAGATGGGAACCTGCATCAACCCCAACAACAATATCAGCCTTGAAATCCCAACAAGCCATACCCGTCCTGCTACATGGTACAGAAGTGTAGGCGATGACGACACCCAGTGGTTATTTTCGAGAAAATTTTGTGCGAAGGACTTATGAACTTTTTCTTTCTAGCGATGGCGAATACGGCAGAAAGAACGATGAGATATGTGAGATGTTAAATTTGTTAAACGATCAATTTTATTTTGAGCCTTCGAACTGCTAATTAATTTATATGAGGTGCTTATATTTCATCACCCGTGGGAGGGAATGACATTCAAAAGTCGGGGAGCGATGGACAGGAAATGAAGACACAGCGACTTTGTTGGCTTGGGCTATAGCTTCAAAGTTTTCGACGAAGTTGTTTACTGGTTGAAGTGAATGAACAGGAAGACGGTTCAAAAGGCCAGAACGATGTTTTTCCAACAAATGGAGGGACTTACAGTTTATACTAAACCGCCTCCTAACGACTGAAGGTTTTTTTATGAGGAGCCTTTATTTCACGTCAGAAATACACTCGAAGGGGTTGACATTCCTCGCCGAGAAGTGACCGCAATGAGAAAATTTTATTTTATTTTTTAATTTAAATTAATTTTCTATAACTTTCTGATGTTGGTCGAACCAGGACTCAAACCCGAACATTCCGAATGGTAAAACGCATTGCTAACCACTGCGCTACCGCGGCCGCATTGCTATCGAATAGTGAAAATATAAAACGATTGATTTAATGCGGTTGCTGATCGGAGCGACCAGCCCACTTAGACCTGAAGGCTCATTATGATACCGCTGTGCTGTACTTCTCACCTTCTCAGATGTACGAACCATTTCGTATGCAGCATGATGCGATACTGTCTATACTAGCCGTTGCTGCGCCATTCTTTACTTGGTCATAATTGTATAAGGTGTGCCTCAAAAAGGAGACTGGGATATAATAAATATAGACTTGCTTTACAAGATTAGCTCTTAAGGATGACTTTAGTCTAATCTTGGCGTGATGTAATGAATGTGAAAGCAATAAAAAGTAAAAAGAAGCAGTAGTCTGTCTCTTCAAGGTGCAGACCGTCCAGAAGGATATCGACCTTTGCTCTTTTATGATTCAGAAGATTCGTCTTGCGACTACCGCTCGCAAATAAAGATAAAGTTCTTACATATGTCCTTAAATATAATATATGCAATTATTAAACTCACTCCGCCAGTTGTTGAATGTCACGCGTACTGACATTGAAATGCCAATCTTCATATTTGGTTGGTGGCGCTGGTCCATTAAATTCAATTATCAAATTTGTAAGAAATGGAAAGTATTCCAAGAAACGTAAATCGAGATGATGACAAAAATCAACGAATGCTGGATCTTTCATAGCTTTATATAAGCGCTTCAATTTCTCTGGGTTTCTTGCATCAGATACATCATCGAAGAGATCATCTTCCGGTGGTTCAACTTCCATATCGAATACACTAATCATTTCATCTTCACCCGCTTTCCGATTTGCCGCCCTTCTTGCTGCTCTTCTCCGTGCTAATCTATCTTTGGCTGCCTTTTCTGCAGCGACTATCTCAGCCAGTTCTCGTACCATTTCTGCTTGTTCTTCCTTAATACGCTTACGCTCCCTACACTCGTCACGTATCTGACGCCTAGCATGTTGTGCTTCTCTTTTCTCTCTTCTTATTTCCTTCTCATCAACATCGCTGATTTCATCAAGCCAAGTTTCATTGAATGACTTAAATTTATAACTCCAAATTGAGTACATACTCAGTGTACTTGACCTGCCTCTGAGAAATGGTTGTTTGTGTGCATTTTCTGCTTTAACTGGCTCAGGAGGTGCAGATTTTCCAGAGCCTCTACCTTTACTCCAAGAGCTTGCGGTGCTAACACTGCGCTTGCCATTATTAGATTCTTCCTCCTCTCCCTCGTACTCTTCGGCCTCACTCGGTACAGTACTCGAAGGAATTGTCGTTGTATCCGATGAGGTGGTAGAGCACAGATCATCCCGCATAAAATGTTTGTGCAGAAATCTTTCATCTAACGCACGCAAATGTTCAATGTGTAAATTTGTTATGTAAAATTTAATTTTTTCAGCTAATGGCCGCAGCTCTACGGGATCCCAATACTCCGGCTTTATTTGTTGCAGGATGCTTTCCAATTTCATCTTAATACCCATATTTTTCCATTTGATTTTCTGAACTTGCATACTTGGATCTTTATGGCGGGACATAACAAAGCGTTTCCAATACATCTCATCATCAATATCACAACATTTCTCCAACGGTAAATCAATATCCATGGCATCGTAGTAAGCTCTCATTACTAACGCATCATTCTTAACCAAATCGACCAGTTCGTTGGGTGCATAAATCTTAGACAAAGCTTTCGCGCTGAGATACGACAATGGCGCAAAACCATGTGGATTTATAATGGCATCCGCGTATACTCTTTTATCGGCTTCACTGGCTAAGTTCCTTGTCTCTGGCGAAGTTTTGTAAACCTCATAGGCATTCACCAATTCCTTATCCTCCGGTTGCACCCCTACCGAGCTCTGTTGCATACATCTCACGTATGTTTCCGATAATTCCGTAGATATGACCTTTTTATTGGCTAAGCCTTGAATAACACTGCCTATCTGTTTGCTTTCGACGTTCGTTTCATCAAAGTGTGCGTGCTGCTGCATTTACCTGCCGTTTGGAGAGTAGTCCTAAACTAATTATCCGAAATAGTCGATTAACGCGGAATTTCGTTGTCTAAATCACGACTGCCAAAACCAAATATCCTTTCAAATGACGACGTGTTCAAAAAATATATAAATAATTATAAAAATATAAAATGTAAAAAACACTGAAAAAAAAATATTCCGTATAAAAATGCGTAAATTATTTTGAATATTTTATTTTTTACTCTGACATGACAATTGAGTAGATGGAAAAGTATGATGGGAAAAACAAAATTATTTGCTTCCAGGTTGTATGTCGATAATGGTGGCGGGAATTAGTGAGAATGTAGAGCAATGGGGACCGTTTCTTATGGTAAGCTCTCAAAATATAGTGTGCCCACCATTAAAGATTAGATTAGAGGTGATCTTAAGATGGATGAGTTGGTTTTAATTTTCATATTTCAGTAGATGGCAGTGTATTTGCCAAAAAATCCATCATTTTCTTGTGTCATTTAATTTATGAGTTCAACAGCTCCAAAGTTCATTCCTTATGACTTCATGCTCTTGCTAAAGCCACAATAACAAGGGGAGTATGAAAAACAACGTAACACCAGACATTTGCTCTTACATATGTATGTCTAAATTTACCAGACGGGCGTCACCTACATTTAAATATATCCATTCAAGTGGGAAGTGAATAAACTCTTAAATATTGTTGCATTAAGGCGTGCATGCCAATAAATAGTTTTTTAATTATTTATATGCACTCCCAATATACGCACAAGAACTTTATTCAAAAATTTATAAATATTTGTTATTAAATAATATTTCGCCTCAGAGAAATGCTTACAAAATAATATTTAAATAAAATAAAATAATCTAAATAAATTAAATTAAAAAATAAATTGAAAAATTAAAATCAAACTAAAGGAAAAAAGACAAAAAATAATAAAATAAAATAAACTTGAAGGCGATTAAATAAAAATCAATAAAATAAAATTGCATTACATGATATAGAATTAAACAAAATTAAATTAAATAAGATAAAATCAAATAAAATAAATAAAAAGAAAATAAAATAATATAAAATAAAAGAAAATAACTTCAATAAAAATATTAAAAATAAATTAACTAAAAATATATAAAATAAAACAAAAAATAAATATAATAAAATACCATAAAAAGAAAATAAAAAAATTGTAATAATTTAAATAATGTCAAATAAAATAAAATAATATAAAATTAAATTACATTGAAGAAAATAAAATAAATAAAAATCAAATAACATATAATAAAAAATAATAAAAAAACGAAAAATAATTAAATTTAAAATAACATAAAAACAAAATAAAGGAATGAAATAAAGTAAAGTAAAATAAAGTAAAATAAAATAATATAAATTAAAATAAACTTAGGTTAAATGAAATTTTATTAAATAAAAGAAATATAATAAACTTAAACAAAATAAAATAAAATAAAATGTAATAAAGTTATTCAAAATAAAATTATATAAAATAATATAAAAAGAATACCTAAAATAAAATAAAATAAAAAATTTAAAAAAATATAATGAAATAAAATTAAAAAAAAAAAAAATCAAATAATATAAAACATATTAAAAAAAATAAAAAAATTAAAAATTGAATAAAATAAATTAAACAAAATAAAAAAAATTAAAAGTTGAATAAAATTTTATTTAATTGAATAAAATGAATTAAAATAACTTGAAAAAATAAAAATAAATAAAATAATATCTTATAAAATTAACTTATATTGAATAAAATAACATATAGTAAAATAAAATAAAAAAACACCATATATTCATATAAATGTATAGGCATATATATATATATAAATATTTTTTTTTTAAATAAATAAAATAAAAGGAAAATAAAATAAGATAACGTAAAGTATATTAAAACAACATAAAACAAAACTAAATTATTTAAATTTAATTGAACAAAAAAATTTATTTAATTGAATAAAATAAAAAAATTTAATTAAAAAAAAAAGAAATTAAAAAAAATATAAAAATATAAAAATTAATAAAAGTGAATTTAGTAAAATAAAATAAAAAAGCACCATATATTTTTCTAAATGTAAATGTAATATAAAATAAACCCAAATTAATTAAGAAAAAATAAAATTAAAATAAAAAAGGGAGTGTAAAAAAAATTAACTAAGAGTAAACCAAAAATTTCACAGACAATTTCATTTAGCGACCGCTCTAAAGCTCATTGCAAATATTGCATCAGTAGCCGTTCATTCGCCTAGATAAGTGACTTCACCCACTCATGTGTATGCGAGGTGAATAAACCTTATAATGTGTTGAAGAAAAACAACAATATGTACATACATATGTGTAAATTTAAATGTAAACAAACGCTCATTTAAAAACAAACACATATTTATTTTCTTTTTTATTATTGTCTTTTTCTTATAGAAATTTTTATTAAATTTAATTTAGTTAAAAATATAAAAATACATACATCAATTGCTTACAATTAAGTAGTTATAAAGATTGACATACAAACCAATGTACTAGTAAGTATGTTATGAAAATAAAATACTCATATACATATATTTCTATTTGTGTTATTTCAATATGTACGAAGGCGTTTTATATATCTAACAGGTAATTCAGGTAAATAAATGCATAAGAAGAATAAAATGGGACCGAATAAAAGTGCAAAAACTAACCAACAAATAATAGTTATAAAAATCAATGGATCCATATGTATAGCGAAGTAAATTTTGTTGTAAAGAAAAAATGTTTATTAGAAAATAAATTGAAATTCTTGTTTCTATTGTATATATGGTATGTATGAGTATAGTCTTTGCACAATACACGCCCACTATTACTACTGCAGTTCCCTGTTAATATATTGATTTTTTAAATATTTGTAAGCAATTTTTTGTTTAAAACTAATATCACTAGCATATACAATTTTATGCAATTTAAAAACTACATATGTCCACAAAATATATATATATAAAATAAATGATTTATGTTTTTTATTTTATTTTTTATTTTTTGCTTTTGTTTGTAGCATAGAAGTAGCGTAAATTGCAGGTAACTTTAGATGTAAAGTTTCAATGGCTGATTTTTCGGATTTATGAACGCCACCTGGAAGGAGAAAAAATTTAAAAATTATTATTAGAAATCGAAAAATTAAAAATAATAATAATAATAATAATAAAAAATATTATTATATGGAATTAAAATAAAAAAGCATTTATTTACTAATTTCTTTTAAAATAAGAATGTCCACTGATATTTAAAAACCGATGTCGATCTGTTTGAAAAAATTAAAATTCGTTAATGTGGTAGGAACACAGCCGTGCTTATTCAACAAACGAAAATGACTAGCATACGCTTTGCCAGTTCGAATTTATACACACTGAATACCGCGACGCCAATGTACGGACTTGCATGCTTGCACACACTTGCTGGTACGTACATATCAAGTTTATCACTTTATTTTTTTTTACATGCACATATGCAAAAAGAGGCTTGAGTAATTTTTGTAATTTCTTTTCTTTGAACACTGTATTTCTGTAAATTCTTAATTTTACATATGCGTTGAATGGTCCATACGATTGCAACAACAAGAAGAAAAAAAAAGAATTAAACAGGAAACCCACAGACAATCTGAATTTATACTTTGCACTTAACAGCGGATTACTTACTCACTTTATAAATATTGCAAATGCGTACATGCATACGAGTACATACATATACATATACATATGTATCTCTTGCTTGCGTTAATTTATATTGAAGCTTATACACTTTTCAAGCCAATAAACCGAATTAAACTAACCAACTTAGCGTGCAAATTACGATTTATAAATAAAGGTATAGAAATGTCCAAATGATATTTTTACACATTTATGCATGTATGTATATGTATGTATGTTTTTGTTTTGTAGAATAAAATGAGTTAGGTTATATCTATCTATATTTAAAATCTTACTATATTTGTAAGGTGATTAAAAAAAATCTTACTAAACCAACTGCCATACCAGTGGACAAAGATAAAATCGCACACTACGTGATCGTTTAGCCGCCACCTTAGCATGTGTAGCGCTATAGTCGGTCAGGTTGGCTATAAAGTTGGTAGAAATTTCTTTAAGAATTTTAGAATTAAGTAATAGCTGAAGAGATGGTCTGCGTGCCCATCTAACTTAACTTCATAGTTTTTTTTAATTTATCCACTTCAAAACCACATTTCGAAAGAAATTGAGAATTTCGTGTGAGTTAGCTTCGGTAAATAATTCATCTGCCCCACCACAGATGCAGAGTTCTCGGACTAAACATAATTTATTAAACTTTTAAAAATATTTTATTGAAGAAAAATTTTGAATTGCATCGCTTTTATAGAATTAAAATGAATTTCAGTGCCTATATAGTAATTAATTATAAGTCAAAGCTGCAATAAAAAATATTATTTATTAAAAAATCATAAATATTACATTTTTTTCTATGTTTTGTTTTTTACCAAACAGTAAACTAATATTTAGGGCTCACTTGTAGTCACTAATATCGACATAAATTCATCACACATATTTTTTAACATTTGAATTGGCGTAACTATTTCTGAGATATTTAACGACTATTTCTAAGCCGTTAACAATGTTACTTTGAAAAACAATACAAACCGGATTTTTATGAAATAAATTCTAGGTACAAATGTACATATGTATTTTATTTATAGATATACGATATTGAAATAGTAAGTTCAACTTTCAAGGTAATGTCTTTATTCATGCAAACTTTACTACATAGGTACATACAAACATACATACATATGTAAACTTGTTTAAATATAATATTATAACCATACGTAAAGTAGTTTTTTTTTCCTCATATATGTATGTACATATAATTTCAATATATTTTTCTTTTGTTTTTCTACATCATTCCAGACATTTTAGTTGCATACTCGTACATGCAACATTGTTGTAAAATTTTAATAGAAAAACCAATTAACCGCATTACATAAATATGTACGGCTGCATTTATAGCATACATACGTATTTTCGGCATGCCTTAAAACCACCTATTGTATGTAAAGCATTCGATTTAAACTGACATTGGTATTTATTTGTTTATTAATGTGCGAAAATACTACATGGCCACATAAAAATATGTGTATACGAGTATGTATATATGTATGAAAGTACATAAGTACCTAGATATGAGAACATAAATACATAACTGAAATAGTTGTAACACTTTTGTTCTGTTTTGGAAACTGGTTTTCCTCTACCGAATATTGTCTGATATTTGTTGTACGCTTATTTTTGGCAAAATTGTTTTACCAATTAAATTGCATACTTATTTAGTAGTGTGAACTTGATACGTCGTTTGGATAATTTTTTACAATGCTTATAAATTTTATTAACGCATCGTTTCATTATTTTATGGTATTGTTTTCGGTTAAATTATTTTCTAATTATCGTTGCTAATAGGCAATTAGGCGAATGGAAGGAAAATGGAAACTTTCAATATGAGTTGGAAATGGTTGATTTGGCTTAAATAAATAATAATAAAATAAAATAAAATAAAATAAAATAAAATAAAATAAAATAATTTAAATTAAAATAAAATAAAATAAAATTAGCTAAAACAAAACAAAATAAAATAAAATAAAGTAAAATAAAATAAAATAAAATGAAGCAAAAAAATAAAATTAAATTAAATTAAATAAAATAGCATAAAATAAAATAAATGAAAACAAAATAAAATAAAATAAAATAAAATAAAATAAAATGAAATAAAATAAAATAAAATAAAATAAAATAAAATAAAATAAAACAAAATAAAATAAAATAAAATAATATAAAATAAAGTAAAATAAAATAAAATAAAAAAAATAAAATAAAATAAAATAATATAAAATAAAATAAACTAAAATAAAACAAAATAAAATAAATTAATATAAAATAAAATAAAATTAGCTAAAACAAAACAAAATAAAATAAAATAAATAAAATAAAATAAAATAAAATAAATTAAAATAAAATAAAACAAAATAAAATAAAATAAAATAAAATAAATTAAAATAAAATAAAATAAAATGAAGTAAAAAAAAATAAAATAAAATAAAAAATATTAAATAAATTAAATAAAATATAAAAATTAAAAAAAAAAACAAAATAAAATAAAAAACAATAATATATAATAAAATAAAATAAAATAAAATAAAATTAAATAAAATTAAATAAAATAACATAATATAAAATATAATAATATAAAAAAATTGAAACAAAATTAAATAAAATAAAATAAAATAAAGTAGAATAAAATAAAATGAAATTAAATTAAATTGAATTAAATAAAATAAAATAAAATAAAATAAAATAAAGTAAAATAAAACAAAATAAAATAAAATAAAATAAAATAAAATAAAATAAAATAAAATAAAATGAAATCAAATCAAATCAAATAAAATAAAATAAAATAAAATAAAATAAAATAAAATAAAATTAAATAAAATAAAATAAAATAAAAATAAAATAAAATAAAGTAAAAAAAAAATAAAATTAAAATAAAATAAAATTAAATAAAATAAAATAAAAAAAATAAAACAAAATCTTAAAAAAAATAAAATAAAATCAAAAAAAGATTAAATAAATAAAATAAAATAAAAAAAAAACAAAATAAAATAAATAAGAAAAATATATAATAAACTAAAATAAAATAAAATTAAATTAAATAAAATAACATAATATAAAATATAATAATATAAAATTAAACAGAAGAGAATCAAATGCAAAAATCAAATAAAACATCTATTAGAACATAAAATTAGGTTAATTTATATTACAAAATAATATAATATAAAATAAATTGAAAAAATGAAAACAAAATGAATATTTATAAAATACAATAGAAATGATAGTATAAAATAATAATTAAATTAAATAAAAAATTTAAATAAAATAAAATAAAACAAAATAAATTAAATAAAAGAAATAATATAAAACAAATTAAACAAATGAAAATCAAATAGAATAAAATAAAATTCATAAAATACAATATAATATTCAACAAAGTAAATATAAATAAAAAATATATATATATAAATTAAATTTTATACAAGCTCTACTAAAACGGCTGGGATAAGATGGAAAGCACTAACCGACTACTTCACATGAAATTTCAGATTATCACCACCATCAACATCTCCCATGAGCTACACGGGTTTTCGGACGCTTCCGAAAATTCTTACTGTGCGTGCGTTTACATGAGAGTACTACACGACGATGGTGCAGTTCTACACTCAAATTAGTTGCTCATACCCGAACTTATGCTCTGCAGGTTATGGGTTCAAAAATTTAGCCGTGGTAAGACTTGCCTGTTGTAAGAGGCGACTAAAATCCAATAGATCTCGTGCCAGGCGGGTCTTTATACCGAAAAGTCCCGAATTTTTATTCGGCCAAGGACTATCACTTCCGTAATGTTTCGCGAAAACCAAAATGGGGAATATTTTTGCGTTTACTACAATAACAACACCCACTAGTCGGACTCCTCGGTAGTTTTAGCTTCGCACGATAAACAAGCATACACATAGAAAACGTATGTAGCTAATCGAATCTTCCAAATTATTATTTATTTATTATTTTTTTATTAAAAATAATTCAAAACATTTTGATGCAACCTCGCAACAATTTTCACTTTCACTTACTTTTTAATAAATTAATAAAATAAAATACTCAAGTGTATAACTGTGCAAAATAATGTACTTACATTATATAGAAATAACTGTCGCTATCTTTCCTCTTCACTTCGTGATGTGTCTTATCATTCACACCACTCATATGCGGAGTCATATTGCTTTGTAGTCCACTGCTCACACCGGTCGGCATGATGCGTTCTCGAAATAAATTGAAACCATTGTTTCGTTGATTATTTGTTAAAGTGCCATCTTTATTTTGTCCAGCAAAAAATGTTCTGACGTTCTCCATTCTAAATTGTCAATTAATTTGCTTGTTTGCCTGGCAAAGTTGTTATTGTACTCTACACAATACTTAAGTGTGAATGTGTGTGTGTGTGGTTCTCAGCGTTGAAACGAGCCCCTGTGAACGAAAATTAAAAAAAAATTAAATTTTATAAATGAAATTGTTATCGATATTTTCAGATTTTTTGTTATTTGATTTATTTTTAGCATTTTTGCTTAAAAATTTCTGAGATTATTTTGGGTGTTGAGTAAATTAAAAAAAAAAAAAATAATAATAATAATGTGTGGGTATATCACAGGCAAAAAAAAGTCAAAAGCCACGCAAATTGTATGATAACACCAGTGGGGATTTTTAGGTAATAAACTTTTACTTTTACGAAGTCTCCACGATCTGACGAGGAGCCGCTCTCTTCTGTCTGGACTTCCTTCAAAGAAAATTAACACGCTCGGACTCCGTCAAATGCAATGAAGATAAATGTCCGGTGCATTTGATTTTATTTCACTAAATATTTTATAAAATTTTTCTATTTAGAGAAATCAGCTCTGAAAGTTAGCTAAGATCCTAGCTCTCCATTAGTATACTTGTACATACTCGTATATATGTCCTCACTACATGAATATGGTCAAATATGAGTCAAAAAGGAAACGGTGCCCATAATCGGCAGACTTCTCCTATATATCATCAGGTGGCACAATTTGCTTAAGTAACAAATTAAAATAGAAAAATATTTTATAACTTACTAAAATATTTCCATTTTATATGACTTTCTAAAGGTTTTTTCCCCTATAAGAGGTGTTATTTTGAATAGCCTGTAAGTACTACTAGGCCAGTAATAAAAATGGCGCGATACACGCTTTAACAACGCATTGACATTATCCAAACCCACCCATTTCGAACTCGATGGATACGTCAATAAGCAAAACTGTCACATCTGAGACTCGAAAAAGCTCAAGATCTATTGTTGAAAAGCCTCTCCATTCTAACCTGTAAATGTTTGGTGTGGTTTATGGTCTGGCGGAGTCATTAAACCTTGCTTTTTCGAAAATGAATTTATTGCGTTAGCGAAAGATGATTACCGATTTCTTATGAGCGGAATTGGTTGGTATTGATCTGGACAATGTTTACTTTCAACAAGACAGCGCTACGTGCCACACAAGCAACGAAACCAACGATTTTTCAAGGAAAAAGCTACCGGACTGTGTTAGCTCTCGAAGAGATGATCGCAATTGTTCACCAATATCTTGGATTTAACACTTTCCGACTTATTCCTTTAGGGCCACATGAAAGATAAGCTCGAAGCTAACAGGCCAATGTCAGTTTAAAACCTCATAGATGGAGTTCATGAAGCTATTGGGGGTATACAGCAGCCACTTTGCGATTTGGTGAATGAAAATTTCATAAAAAGGTTACGGTGCTGTAGGCGTACCCACGGCAGCCATTTTGCTGATATTTTTTTCCATTATCTTCAGCTTTATATTGTAATAAATATATGATCCTTCATTTAAAAAAAAAAAATCCATTTTTCTTTGAATATCAAAATAACACCTCTTATTGGATGCCCTGTATATCTACATATTTATATATGGTTCAGCTATTAGGCATCTACATAACTTTCAGAAAACAAAAATTTAAAAAAAAAATGTTCTTAAATTTTTTGTAGAAATAATTTATTTACTTTTTACAGTTCCTTGAGCTTTTTTAATGTTATCTACATACCAGCCGACTCTCAAGGTGCTAGTAAACAGACTTACAAAATATATGTATATGTTATATACATCAATACATTTATTTATTGTCGGAAATTCCTGCCTTCAACTTCTTTTGATAACCAGCTAACGACTATATTCCACAATAAATATAATAGCTGTGTTCGTTGAGAAATGTCAGTAAACTAGCAAGTAATGAAATTGAGAGAGCAAGATGTTTGTCTCTCCGAAAGAAAGAAATTTATTGAGTTTTCAAGGAACATGATCCAGTAAAAATTAGCCAGCAATTTGTACAACAGCAGTTTATTTTGGCGGTTAATTTTGAATTCGTTCATTTATACAGTTTATTATTTTTGGTTTTAAGTATTTTAATAAATGTTTTAATAAAATTGGCAATTATGTGACATTTTTAAGTTATTAATTGTATTTAAAATTCATTGTATTTTAACAGTGATGAAATTCTATATGCTTTATAGCCGTCCTACGATAAATATTTTTTCTAATAGTCCTCTAAAGGGACGAGGATTGATGTAGAACTTGTTTTGCAACAATTTGTCGCTTAGATTTTCAGTAAGAATGACTGCAATACGAAAATAAGTTTGAAATTCTTTTTCCGTGTAAGCCGGCCATATTAACTCAACTTTATTATAGAGTTTATTATAGATTCTGTTTAAATAAAAACCAAGCAAGAGCTTTATTTTTCCTTCTAAATGCTATTAATTTTTTGAGCATCGTCGTCGCTTCCGGAAGATTAAGAATACATTATCCTCATTGCGGCCGTAGCAGCAACTTTGCTTCGAATTATTCGAATATTCAATTCATACAAACAAACCAGGCCTTTTAGCTAACTATAAAATAACAAACATTAATAGTATGTATGGCCGCAAAAAACAATTTTAAACATTAAATTTAACCACTTATTTTGTTGGCATATAATTCATATTAAAATATTTAAATTATTTTAATTTTAAATCAATTTTGTATTGTTGACAAAAATTCAATTCAATTCAAACCACAAATCAGCTGTTTGTCATACTTGCTAGTTTTTACTGGATTAAATTTTCCCAACACAAACTTTCTTTCCAACTAAACTTCAAAATTGCGCTCTCTCGTTACCGATTTTTCCCGGGTTTTTGGCTCAACGAACACAATTCAGTAAAGTTTGGTAAAAATTGTTACTGTCCATCTAGTCGACGAACAGAACTAATATTGTATATAAATATATACTACATATATACATATATGTATGTACGTGCGCATATTTATTACTTTGTTTTCAATTTTTTTTTTTTTTTTAATTTTTTTTTTTTTTTAATTTTTTTTTTTATTTTTTTCTTTACAATTCTTTTCGCTCATTTAATTGATAAGATCAATATTTAACCAACTGAAATCTAGAGCACTTACATACATATGTACATATTTACGAGTCTATTCGCCGCAGGCTATTTACTGCAACGCAAAACTTCATTTTGGAATTTACAAATATTTTCGATATTTATGAGTTTGTATGTATGTTTATTTCATATTTTGCGAATTTCGTGTTTTTACTTTAATAAACGGCAATGACGTCGCTAAGTGTGGAAATTGGTATTGATAAGGCACAGTGACCGGCCTTTTGTATATTCGCATCGCATAATAAAAAAGTCAATCAAGAAATTGTTTGCTATCTAGAGATCATGGCTTGATAATTATGTATGTATGTATTGTATGTATGTACATGTAACTGCTTATCAGCTATTGATTAGCTACTGCGCACTTTATTATGATAAATTATTGAAGAGAAGTTATTAAAACAGTTGGTGGAAAAGTATGTGAAAATAGAATTTGAATTAATTTTTTAAAAAAACTAAATAAAATTAAATTAAATAAATAATTATTGTTCTTATCATGATATCATATATTTATAAAATACAAGAGCTGAGAACCAGCTTGAAAATTTTTTAATTTTACTTTTCACTTAAAATATTAAATATTTTTCTATCTCCTTCACAACTAACTCAACGAAATATATTAATTTTTTTTAGGAAAAATTTAAATCATAAATTTTCATTTATTAATTTATTTTGATTCGAGATATTTTGTACAAGAAACTTCGAGAAAAATCCAATCGAAGTAAAAAAAAATTTAAAACAAATAAAATTCAAATTCAAATAAATTTTAATTAATTAATTTAATTTAATTTTTATTTGATAATAATTTAATTAAATTATATTTTTATTACAGTATAGTGCAAACTAAAATCTTTTCGCCGGATCAAAATATATTATATATGTATGTACAATATAGTATATAATTGACTGCAATAGTTGAGTGGTTAGCATTGCGTGCTGTCATTCGGAAGGCACGGGTTCATATCCTGGTGTCGTATTAACATCCAAAAAGTTATAGAAAATTAATTTAAATAAAAAATTAAGCTAAATTTTCTAATTGCGATCGCTCCTCGGCAGGGAATTTTCACCCCTCCGATTGTATTTTTAACATGAAATAAAGGTGCTCATAAAAAAAAAAACCATCAGCCGTTCGGAGGCGGCTTAGTATAAACTGTAGGTCCTTCCATTTGGGAGAGAACTCCGAACGGAGGGGTTGACATTCACCTATTATTTATATTAGGTCTAGTAAAAACTAGTCCATTATTTTTGCAATAGATGACTTTAGTAATGTTTATCTCGCTCTCTATAAATGCGACTGAACTATATTATTTTCATAGATATTTTGTACTAAAAAGAGATAATGGGAGAAGTGTGGATTACTAAAATCAGTTGTGTGTTGGCAAAAGTGCAAGTCAGGCAGCTGAAAATGTGATTAGTGTTTAAGGTCCTGGTACTATAACAGACGATTTTGCATAATTTTGGTTTCGTCGACACAAACGATCTCCAAGCCAGGTTTGACGGCCAGGGAGGTTTTGTTGCTCTCGTATGGCCAAACTTTTAATTCTGATCTGTAATATCAGCAATTGAACCGTTTGAAGGCAGAAATCAGCCAGAAGAGTTTAGCTTTGGCCAACATGGGAGGTTCCTAAGCACCCTCACAGTGAGGACGTCGCACCCAGTGCTTAGCATCTGTTCCTGTCTATGGCAAATGATTTGGCTGATGAAAAGTTGCACTTAAGAAAAATCTGTGAAAATCGATTGTCCTATTTTTTCCAATATTAACAAGGAAAGTGTCTATGAGAGAGACATAATGGCAATATGTAGCTTCAAGATGGCAAAAAGTTATCGAGCGAAACGGTTCATATTGCAAAAAAAATCTGATAATTTTAACTATCGTAAATAACGCCTTAAATTTTTTAATAAAAATTAACAATAATTACAGTTCATTACTTATAAATAATATATAATAAATAATAAATATTTTTTAAAACATTTTTATTTGGAATAGATATGAAATAAAATAGTTTAGTTTTACTTTTATCCTTTGTCTAAGGGATTAAATTTAATTTTAAAATGAAATAATAATTTTCGGAAATTTTTCCAATATTTTTCAATTTTAATATTCAGAAATCAAACGTCAATTTTTTAAACTATAATTTTATAAATTATAATATTTTTCGATACCAACAGAGAGGAATTTCGTCCTGTTAACTAAAATTTTTATTTTTTATTTATTTGAAATATATTTGTACATACATACATATGTGCATATGTACTATGTAGATCACATGTACACAGATATGGAATAAAAAAAATTCTTGCTATATTCTTCACTAATTTTATTTCTTAATAATTTTATAAATTCCTCCAAGGATAACAGATAGAGGTTTTAAAACCAATAAAAATGGTCAAAATATTATTTGTTATTGTATTTTACACATTTATGATGTACTAAACTCAGATGTATTGTAAAAATTACAAAGAGGAATTTATGCTCTTTCAAAAGGGTGTAAATATATGTATGTTCATATATGTGTACATAAATAAGGCATTTAGAAAAACTGATATTTGCATGAAAGTTAAAGTACAGTCCACTTGCATATGATGTGACACCCTGCGAACATATGTACATATGTACTCTGTTCATATATGTATGTATGTGCGTATTTAAATATGTACATATGCAAACATATCGACATTTGTAATCACTCTCGGTGAATTAAAAAAAAACCTACACTTTCACTTTCAACACAAAAAATTATTTATTAAAAAAAATCGATTAAAAATATGTATTTTGTTCTACGTATAACAGCTGATTTCACTTTTAATAAATATGTATGTATGTGCATATTATATAATTTTAAATTTAGTTAGAAATACATTCAAAATGAATAAATAAGCTTTTAATAGGGAATTTTTGGTTAATTAAAAAATTAATTAATTAAAAAAAATTCAAATCACACCATATGCACATAAATAAAATTCGAATCATTAAACTGTAGACATTTTATTTTTTTCCTAATTAAAATCAGCACTTCTAAGGAGCATAAAAATCATTATCAATACAATAAAATAATCACCTTTTCGATTATTTTTCTTATTTGTATGTATGGTATATCACTTGTTGTATGTATTTTTCTTCTTGTCTTCTCTACTTTTTAATGTCTGATAAAGGCACTATATATTCAATATATATTTTACTGGAAATTATTTTTAGCGCGTGCCGTCGTTTTTATTTGTTTGTTTTTATTTATTATGTACATATGTATATAAATTTTGTTTTTTTTTTTAGTTTGCCGTTTAATACGCTTGCTGACTCGTACACCGCCGCAACTGAACGCTCGCTGGCGATGTCTAGCGTTTTTATAGTTGCCGTGTTTCACTTTGTGGGCCGCTTCCAAGCGCCTTCAGTACTCAATTCCAGTATGACGCTCATTTTTTGTGTGTTTTTTGTTTTTTTTTTGTTTTTGGTTTTAGTTTTAAAATTTCAGTTAAATGTTTGTATTTTATTTTCGATTTTGTTTTGATCGAGTTTTTATGCGATTTTTTTTCGTCGTGTTTTTATTATGTGCCTCTTTGTCAGTAGCGTAAACTAATTAAAAATGGGCTTGTGTTGACGTACGTATGTATATACGTATGTGTATTTATATACTCGTATGTATGCAAAGATTGTTTAATATTAACTAAATATGCAGAAAAACTCGATATTCCTGCAAGAAGTCGCTCGTTCCTTTGTATCGTTTTCAGCTGTATCCACTAGGCAGTTATTTAATTTTGTCGAAATTTGTATATAGGTACATACACGTATATGTATTTATACATATTTTCAATTTATGTTTAAATATTTCTTTGAATATTGTTATATGATTACTAAAAAAAAAATTTCTCTATACATAAAAATATAGATACTTCCCCATACTATCCGAGTATACATATATGTATGTACTGTATCACTCTCGTACTGAAGAAGGCGCGTCTTCGTCAAGATATTCAATTTGTACTACACATACGAGTATGTATGTATGTATGTAGTCCTTAACGCACTTACATAGAGCAAAATTACTCGGAGATCACACAAGAGCAAGAGTACAAAGGTTAATTTGAGCCAAATATACACATGTCTACAGAAATTTAAAAATAAAGGGTGTTTTTTTTTTGTTGTTTTTGATTTTTAGAAATGTGGTTCTCATGAAGAAATAAAAGGTAAGAGGTATGTAGAAAGAGTTTGGATTTTGTTCGTCGAGAGAGGACTTTACTACTCAACTGCCTACTCAAAGTGGCACCCGTTGGCAAAAGTGGATTCTGCATTGGATTTCAAGGCTGAGGGTTGACATTATATTTTAAAAATGATTTCGAGCAAGTGCGAATAAACTCCAGCTGATAGGTCCAATTTTCGACTATTTTTTGCAACATTGTCAGGACTCGCCAAATATTCTTTTTCAAAGCTTAAATCGTCTCGGGCTTTAGTGCGTAGACGAGCGACTTCACATAACCTCACAAATATTAGTTCAGCTGTGTTCAATCGATTTTGGAGGCCCACGACGTGAGATAATGTGCTTATCAAATTTCGTTGACTGTATGGCATGTGGTGTCGTCTTGATGGGACCAAATGTCCTACACATTAACATCCTCCAATTCAGGCACGAAAAAGTCATTAACCATAGGTGTATAGCGTTTCCCTTTTGACAGTAACATTATGGCGAGCTTCATTTTTGAAGAATTAAGCACCAATGATTCCCTCAATCAAATAAAATGGTATCGAAAAGTAATTTTCCAATTTTATAAAGGCCCCAAACCCGAAATATACGCGAACAAGATTATATATTTTATATAATTACTACCTAAATATGTATATCCAAATAATATTAAGAAAATATCTATTTTATTTCGTACAAAAATAATTTGAAAATTTATTAAAACTTAAAAAAAAAAAATTATTTGAGGTTAATAAAAACTAATAATGAATGAACCCACCTATCGTGAGCGTAGTTATGATCATTTTGGAATTCGTTCTCATTTTCCCATTTTCCAATGGATTCTCTCTTCTGACACAGTTGTTGTCACTCTCTGTTTATATTCATGCATAATTGCGCTGATAGTTTATGCCTCCAAGTGATTTTGAAAATGATTTTTTTGTATACAAACGTTTAGTTATAAACGCACATAAATATAGAGATATAGAAATGCATACATATAATATGCATATATGTATATGTACATTTATTTTTTATTATTTTTGCCTGAAGTGGACTTTGACCACAGACTTGTAGTAAGTGTTAAAAAAAAAAATACTTGAAATACTACTTGACGAGACGGAACAAACATAATTTAATAGACATACATACATACATATGTACGAGTAGGTACCTATTAGATGTAATGAAGGTGCATATAGGTATGTAGGCACTTTTGTAGACTTACACACTTACCACATACAGTACTTAAAAATTCGAAAATATGTAATTTTTTTTTTGCTTGTTAATACCTGAAGTGGACTTTGACCACGGACTTGTAGTAAGTGTTAAAAAAAAAATACTTGAAATACTACTTGACGAGACGGAACAAACATAATTTAATAGACATACATACATACATATGTACGAGTAGGTACCTATTAGATGTAATGAAGGTGCATATAGGTATGTAGGCACTTTTGTAGACTTACACACTTACCACATACAGTACTTAAAAATTCGAAAATATGTAATTGAATATGAGTTCAGGTACAATGTGAGTATGAATGTGCATATATGTATCTTTTTTGTGACAAAAATTAAAATAAAATTACAATATTACACATGTACGTATGTATATATTGCTCTAGTAAAAAGTAATCCATTATTTTTGCATCAAATTAAAGGCTTTATTTATCATAGTTAACTTAACTTTTCACCATTTTAAAGGTAATGCTATTATGTCTCTCTCATTGAAACTCTTGTCCCTATTGACCGAAAATTGGCACAATCGATTTTCACAGTTTTCTCTTGAGGCCAATTTTTCACCAGCCAAATTATTTGCCATAAACAGGAACATATGGTAATCACTTGGTGCAGATGGATGCACAAAGAACTGCCAACCGAGCTCTCGAGCCGCCAATTCTGGCTTGGAGACCGTTTATGCCGGCTCACTATAAGTGATAAATTTCTCATCCCTAGTCACAATCCGCTTCAGAAATGGGTCGATTTTGTTACGATTCAGTAACGATTCGCCGATGGAAATTTGGTCCAAGAGGTTTTTTCTCGTTAACTCATGTGGCACCAAGTATCGAGGTTTTCTGTGTATTCAGCCCTTTTCGTGGTTCCAAACTAATTTTTTGGCAAAGTTTAGCTTCGGGGCAAGCAAAATAGTGCTCGCATGGCGGTCAAGTTCGATGATTTCCACTATTTTAGCGACATTTGCGACATCGTGGAGCAACGAAATCGTCGAAGCCAAAATTGTGCATGATTAAGTGTTACTGTATCAGTACCATAAATACAATTAATAAATACATAAAAGCTAAAAAGTAAATTTTACAGAAGGTTCTTTTTTAAATTTACTTTTAATAAACTTTGGGAGATAATGTTTGTGATAATAAATTGTCGATTTTCACAAGAAAAACTAAAAACGAAAATCATGGCTCTTACGACTTTTTGTGTACTGTGTACTGTTTTGATCGATATAAATATGTTCGATGTAACGTACTTTTGTCTGTTTTATTCCACTTCTGAATTTGTTGTAATTCTGTTTAGCTCTAAATCTTTAAATGCAATATGTATATTATTTAACTTAATAATAATAATAATAATAGTAATATAATACATAATTGGCGCTTTGTAACCGCTGAAGCGATTATCGGCCGAGCTCCTCCTCCAATTTATGATTTTGCGTCTTGATATTTTTCCAACAAATGGAGGGACCTACAGTTTACACCAAGCGGCCTCCGACCGGCTGATAGTTTTCCCTGTCAGAAATACACTCGGAGAGGTTGACATTCCCTGCCGAGGGTCGACCGCAATTAGAAAATTTAGCTTAAGTTTTTATTTAAATTGATTTTCTATAAATTTTGGATGTTAGTACGACACCAGGATTTGAACCCGAGCCTTCCAAATGGCAGTACGCAATGCTAACCGCTCGGCTACCGCGGCCGTTAATAAATAATTTAAAACAAATGTTTTTTTATTCCTATTCAAGGTTAAGTGCTGGTCGCGAAGGTAATTTTAATGCATAAATTTTGTGCTTATTCATGAAGTTTAATTTAGAAAACTTATTGACGATTTTATTTTTTCAACAACAACTGTTATGGGTTGATAAACATTTATTTATTTAATTTATTTAATAACTTCTCCGAAAGCTAAAGCTTGAAAATATCAAATTAATAAATTAATGCTTAAAAATCTCAATGACATTCTACGTTGAAATGAGTTAAACGTAAAATCGCTAATCTACAATAATTACGTTGGTAATAGACACAAAATATGAGTTTCAAAATGGCACCATGCCATCAACCCGGTAAATGAACGCAGAGGGATGTGTTCAAAATTCTTTTTTTTTTTTAATATGAAGTTCATTCATATAACCATGTGCTTATTGATTTACATATGTACTATATCTACATATATGCATACATATGTAGGTGCAAGTAGCTGATAAGAGGGGTCAAAAGGGTATCAATATATTCAGAAAGCGCAGTAGCATTCAATTTTTTTATGACATTGCAAATACTAAGACTAACACCGGTATGTGTGCATTTTTAACGTGAAAATAGCTTGTTCATATACTGAAATATTTACATTTCTCTTGAATGTTATTGACGTTCTTCTTAACAGTAATAATTAAACTTCAACGGGTTTTTTTTTACACTCTCAATGCTAATTTCACTTGTAGAGCTTACCATGACATTACGAGAATAGGCTGCTTTACACTGAGGTCTCACATGCATAGATTTGTATGTATACATACTTTTTTACACGAATATAAATATATGTATGTAATTATAGCGCTCAATTCATGGTATTTCCAACCTTTCAACTTGCCGTTGTTATACACATTTTACGCCCTATGCATAGATAAATATCACAAATTTTCATAAATCCTCATTAAACCAAAAATCTATCACTTTTTCATTTAGCGATTTTAGTACATTTTAGTTTGCAAATGTTCAATATAAAAACTTTTCTCTTGCGATTAACATGAATTGGCCGCGCGTTTTACATATAACAAATGGTTTCTTGACTATCAGTGGATTCCAGTTGTACGGGTTTGAGTCGAAAACGCAACGTTACCACCTCTCGATATGGGGTCTTGTAAATTTTTTAGTTCTCACACTTTTCTATATCATCTGCATCAATCAACATTTCACGCAATCGCCGTTACTTAAGATCTTCCACGACGTCTCACCATTCTTTTGGCAAATGATACGTGTGCAATTAATGTTGGGTCTCAAAATTTATATTTTTCGAATTTTTACTATAGCAAGAGTGGGTCGAGCATGCAATGCCATTTCGTCCAACCCCACACATATCTTTGCGCGTAAATTTCGCTTGGAGGAGGCATTCGCGTATTGCTTGGTTTTCTCAACATTCCTCATTTCACTTTGTTTTGCCGTGTATATTGCTTATGAATTGGAATATAAACTGCCACCTTGGGATAACATTTTTATAAGTTTTGGACTATTTATTCCGCATTTTGCTTTAGCTGGTGCTCTAAAGTTGTACACGCTGAATTGTTGGTTATTGCGGGAAGAGCTGAGGGGTTTGAAAACGGAATTGCAGGATATGCTAATTGAGACTCCAGTGGATGAGGTGAAAAATGTAGATGACAGTATTGAAATGACAGTTAGTGTTAGTGCAACAAACCATTGTGTAAAAATGCCTACAAATGATATGCAGAAGCAGTTGGAGATGTATTTTGGAAGAATTGAAAAAATTGCTAAAAATGTTCGGGTTGTGAACACTGCACTGGAAAAAGAATTGTGTATGCTTTTTATAATGAACAGTGCCTGTCTACTGGCTGGCGTTTATACGCTCGTATATTTTCGTTCGAGTTGGTACTTATTTTTCTCTCCCTCCTGGAGACGCATTTTCTATGCTTCAAATCTAGCAATATATGTGCTTATCTTCTGGGACTATTTGTGTCTTTGTATGAGCATACAGTTTTACAACAGATTGGTACGTAAAAAAACTGATGGATAAATAACTGATGGATTATTTTTATTTAGTAACTTTAATATTTTTTACATAATTGACATTTTCAGAAACTTCAAATACTTGAAGTTGTTGAAGCAGCTTTAAAATTAAAGCCAGGCTTAAAAAAAGACGCACGCACTGCGTTGAAGAACATACGATGTATTATATCAACAGAGCTGAGTTTGAATGTATTCAATGTGGTGGAAATAAACACTCTGAATTTGATAATGGTAAGACCTGAGTCATACATTTACTCTTAAATATATATATCGGAGTTTGATATTTTTAAATGTATTTATCTTTCTTTAAGGTACACGTTATACTGGGCACAATAATATCAATCGTCGTGGTCTATCACTATTTGAACGATCAAATTGTTTCTATACTTACAGAGCTGGATACCGACGATAATGATGATTAGCCCATTTGAATAACTGCAAGGCTTGAATTATTTATATAAGTATTATTAAACCAATAAACAAATATTGTAATATGGCAAATAAAAATATTTAATAATTCATATTTCCGCTTCCCTTAGCAAATAATTTACTTCCTTTCTTACTGAAAATTAATAAAAAATTTATAGTTGCCATCCTAACAATTGAATAGATTTGTGGCAGCATTATTTTCTATGAAACTTGGTAGCACTTATCAAATGTCAAATGTCATAAACAACGAGACGCCAAATTCTGACCAAGCCAATTTGCTAACACCGGTAACTTTGCTAAAATAAATTGTGCAAAAATAGTGAAAATAAGATATATATAAACTCAAAATGAGTGCAGGCAATATGCTATATGGTGGTGATGAAATTGGAGCACTTGTTTTTGATCCAGGACATCACTCACTACGTGTGGGTTATGCACAAGAGGACACACCGAAGGCTGAGATTCCCTCTGTGGTTGGGGTTGGACCATCAGCGCCAGATACAAATATGGATATAGAAACAAAAACGGACAACAACATAACACCGAATAGTAATTATAATTATTTCAGGTATATGTGGAAAATATAATAATTATTTATTAAATACCTTCACAGATGCTGATGCACGTAAATACTACGTAGACACAACGTATGTTAATGTACCACGTAGTCAAATGGAAATACAGACATACATGAAAGATGGTATGATCGACAATTGGGATTTATTTGAAAAAGTTATTGACTACACTTATGCCAAAGTCATACAGTCGGAACCTGAATACCATCCGGTGTTGTTTTCCGAAGCTTCATGGAATGTGCGAAATAATCGTGAAAAATTGACAGAGCTCATGTTCGAAAAGTATAATGTACCCGCTTTCTATTTGGTTAAGAATGCAGTGTTGGCCGCATTTTCTAGTGGTCGTGCTACCGCTTTGGTAGTAGACAGTGGTGCTACACACACCTCTGCAGTGCCCGTGCACGAAGGTTATGTGCTTTCACAGGCTGTGGTGAAATCACCACTTGGCGGTGACTACTTATCAATGCAGTGTCGCCAACATCTCGAAAAACAAGGTATTGATTTATCTCCCGCATACAAAATAGCATCAAAAGATGTGGTTAAAGAACGTGATGCTGCGCGTTTTACGTTACGAAAATTGCCAGAGAATCTAACACAGTCTTGGCAAAATTATATGCTTAAATCACTATTACAAGATTTCCAAATGAACATCTTGCAAGTATTGGAGAATCCATATGATGAACGTGTGGCGGCACAAATACCTAGTGTACATTATGAGTTTCCCAATGGCTATCATCAAGAATTCGGCTCAGAACGTTTTAAATTGGCGGAAAGCTTATTTGATCATGCCATGCTCGGTGCTGGACAATTAGCATCCACCAGTGTGGGTATGTGCGATGCAGATGTACGTTTATCGCTCTTCGGCTCGGTTGTGGTAACTGGAGGCAATACACTTTTGCAAGGTTTTCCAGAACGTCTTAATCGTGATTTACAACTGAGAGCTCCATCTAATACACGTTTGAAGATGATTTCCGCCAATGGCAGTGTAGAACGACGTTTTGGCGCTTGGATCGGTGGTTCAATATTAGCCAGCATTGGTACATTCCAGCAGATGTGGATATCGTCTCAGGAATATGAAGAATCTGGCAAAGGTCAGGTGGAACGAAAATGTCCTTAGAGAGTGTTTGTATTAATGTGACCAAGCAATTAAATATTTTGTATTCAAAGATAAATGCTAATAATTACGAAAGTAACTTGATATATATACTAACATAAAAAATTTGAAAACTACTTTGTTTTTGATCTTAATTTATTTGTTTCTCTTGGAATTATTATTAGTGGTATTTGCAATGTATTTTACATTTTGAAAATTAGTAGCTCTCCTAAAAGTTTAAATACTGAAAATTTATATGAAAGTTATGCAAGTTAAGGAGCCTTTTAAACCGTAAATAATTTTTTTTAATAACCTTTCCTCATCAGGTCTACTTCAGTGCCTGATTATTATTCTTCACCAAATCCTTCGCTTTTTGTATTTCTTCCGTCCAGTTCTGTTGCGAAATCATCGCAACCGCCTCCTTCAGTATATTTTTCACCTTACCTACGTTGCTAGCGAAAGTTTCCACAACCTGTTGAACACTTACACTTTCTTCTCCATCCCGCCAGCTATCGTAGTCGGTTGCAATTGCTACGCCAGCATATAAAAGGCCCGCCTCTTTGGCTAGTACAACCTCAGGGACTATAGTCATATTAATTAAATCACCACCCCACATACCAAACATTTTACTTTCGGCCTTTGTGGAGTAGCGTGGACCCTCAATGCAAACAACTGTGCCACGTTCATGAGCATTATAATTTAGTTTTTTAGTTGCAGCTATAAGAACTTGGCGCGTAGCTTCATTAAAAGCAGGTGACATGGGTAAATGGCATACACCAGGTGGACTCCCAGGATTGCCATCCGTAAAAGTTTCAATGCGTTGTGTTGTGCGATCGATGACATCATTAGGTATTACCAAATCTCCACGTTTGTACTGCTCACGCAGAGAGCCACAAGCTGAACTTACCAATACATGCGTACAACCGGCTTCCTTGAGTGCCCAAATGTTAGCACGATAAGGAACACTGGTTGGCATAATGCTATGCTTACGACCGTGACGCGCTAGCAGTACACATTGTACACCATTTATTGTACCTTCGATAAGAACATCTGCCGGAGCGCCATAAGGTGTAGTAACAGTCTTTTCTTTTCTACCCTCTAATATATCCGGATCATCCAAACCGCTGCCACCAATAATACCGATCTTAAAAAAAAAATTTGATTTCTGTCTTATTGTGTTCCTATTCTCTAATCAACTTACTTTGACCATACAACCGCAGCAGCCTGCCTCGACTGTTTCTTTTTTAGTCACAGGGCGAACATCTCTTCCACAGCAGGTTGCCATGATGGTTTAAGTGTGACTAATTTAAATAAGTAAAATTTGGCTCTTTTCTATTTGCATAACAAATTTCCAAAACAGTTAAAAATATGGAAATATTTTATGGAGACTTTTTAAAACCTGAACATAAGATTTCGAAACAGCAGGTGTAATAGCAAGAGGTACAAAAAGCAATATAAATTAAGCTACAAATTTCTTAAATAAATTGCTGTTGGCTTTATTGAAAAACTATTTTAACATAATATACCAAACACATCCACCAAAAATAAACGAACATATATATGTGTAAAGATTAAATGCATTTTATAAAATGTTGATCAAAAAAATGATTTCAAATGTTACTCAGTGTCCGACTCTTGTTGTGTTTGCGTTTTTCTTTGCCTCTTTGGATCTGGGATCATATTATAAGCTATGGAAATTGAATATAGTTCAGGAATCATTGGCCTTTTGTTTTTTGATTTATCTAATCGTTTGCCAGAAACTAATGGTTTTTTGCTTTGTATAATTTCGCTGGTAATTTGATGGCACAATAGTAAAAAGCGTCACATTGCACCGGACATTGTATTCTTGCACACGCAATCCTAAAAAGATTTTTAGCATTACATTAGAATATGAAATCATCATTAAGTAATACAATTTGTTTGCTTTGTATATACCTAATACAAAAAAAAAAAAAAAAAAATATTACCTTGGCATCTAAAATATCTTCGGTCCAATCTTGTTTAGCTATATTCTGCACGGTCTTCACAAGTATATTCTTTACTTTGATAACATTCTCGGCGAAAGTTTTAAGCACATCTTGAACAGTAACACCCTCGCAACCCATACGCCAACAATCGTAATCAGTTGCAATAGCAACGGAGCCATATAAAAGGCCAGCCTCTTTAGCCAAAATCACTTCAGGACATGTGGTCATGTTAATAAGATCACCACCCCACCCCCGGAACATATTACTCTCAGAGCGTGAGGAAAAACGTGGACCTTCAATCGTGACAATAGTTGCCTTTTCATGCACGTTATAGTCCAGTTCCTTTGCGGTGGCAATAAGCACTTCCCTTACACGTTCACTGAACGATGGATACATGCTCAAATGGCAGACACCTTGTGGACTCTGTTCACCACCATCGAAAAATGTTTGTAAACGCTTTGTTGTGCGATCAATAAAATCATTTGGCATGACTAAGTCACCTGGGCGAATTTCTTCACGTAGCGAACCACATGCAGTTGATACTATCAAATGTGTACAACCCACTTGACGCATGGCCCATATGTTGGCACGATAATTTACATTAGTAGGCATTATGTTGTGCTTACGTCCGTGTCGTGCCAAAAGAACACATTTTACGCCAGCAATTTCACCCTCTATCAAAGCATCGGAAGGAGCGCCGTAGGGTGTGTTGATTTCTGTTGCCTTACGATTTTCTAAGATATCTGGATCATCGAGACCACTTCCACCAATTATACCAATCTATAAAAAATTATTATTTATATTTTTTGTGTATTGAAAGCATTTTTTTACTTTTACTTTATTACCTTAACAGGTATAGGGTCTAAATTGATGTCCTTACACTTGATGTGAATCATTGTTCAGCTTTTTAAATTCTGAGTAGTGTTTTTTTCACAGTGGCTAAAACGTGAAAGTGTCGATTAAAAAAAATTTTCGAAAAATACGTATGATTTTCACTTACATCTGTCTGCTATCAGATTGTGGCGGTTAAGGTCAGGAGCAATATCAGATAAGCCAACAGATAGAAAATAATTAAGTGTTGTTGTGAAGGGTTGCATAAAGAATTGCGACAATTTTTGACTCCCAGAGGCGTCGAGAGGCAACCAAGGGGGTGCGCCTATCAAAAGACGTCCTTTTATATTCCCAAATAATGTAAAAAATATTGCACGTAATTAGGTGATGGAGGCTGGCAGCGATATACAGTGAACTTTTGTCAAGGGTTGGGCTTATATTACAAATATAAAATTTTAGAATCGGATAAATGCGCACTGTGAATCGATTTTCCTCACTGTGTTGTGAAGATACTAAACTAATCGATTTTATTCTACCCTCTCTTTTCGAAGAAATAATCATTTGCAGTTCATTATTATGACTAACTGGAAGAATTAATTTTAAAATATACAGATGGACATCAATTTTAAATTTGGGTGCCTTAACTGTTTCAGCTTTTTTTGGGGCAGTTTTTTTATAATCCCCACTTTATTTTCCGCCTTTTTAAACATTGTTCTGTGTTTGTGTGTTTGTGAGCACTTAAACTTTGGTTTCTCAAATGTAGGTTCAAATGGAAAAATCGTTAAAATAATTGGGTTTAAGACAGTAAAATTTGCTTATCTTTTTTCCAATAGATTACAGATTAAAACCATATGTATGAATATACCGATTTTGAATTTACTTGTAAATGTATGTATGTATATACATACGTGCATTTATATAATAAGTACACACAAGCAATCGCTTATAGAACTGGGTAGAGGTTTTATCCAATTACTGCCCAGATATGGATCCTTCAAAGGATAAAAATAATGCTTGAGAGGACAGCAATAAAACAGTTTTATGTACTTTAATTTTATTTATATTCAAAATATACACTTTCATTTTTATTTTTTTATTCACGCTTCTACAACTGTAGCTTCAATTGCCTTTGGACATTTAAATATCCTAACAAAATGATCTTCGCCACAACTCGCTAGCAGGAAGTAATCGGAGTTACCGTTATTACTGTCACGCAATGGCTGAAACTGTAAGCGTTTTACTGTAGAGTCATGTGCCTTTTCAAAAAGTATCTCGCTGTAAGTAGGAAAAAACAAAGGTTGGGATTATTTTTTTTAATTAAATAAAACTTCACTCACCTCTCTTCAACGACTTTTAAAATTTTCCCTTCCTCTACTAACTGCTGCAGCAAAATATCACCATTCGAGAACCCTATCGCAATCTGATAAACACCCGCCCTTACAAGTTCGGGTGCAAAACCAAGTGCAGTAACAGGATTCGTGTGGGTTTCCTTAAGACATACACCCCAATCTGCCTTTTCTCCATCACCTTGTGTCCACACTCCAAGTACAGCATCACGACCGCCAGTCAGAAAGTATTTGCCATCATGTGACCAATCACATGCCCAAATAATACGACTATGCACAGACATCTTAGCAGCTGATTTTTGCTTGAATCGGTAAAACGGTTGATTGTTAGCGACTGTTAATTCCTCAGCACGTTCAAAAAGCGTCCAAGTGCGATCGCGTGAGACTGAAAGTAGCAGACGACTGTCGGGTGAGAAACGCAACTGTGTTACGGTTAGCTTATGTCCGGCTAGTTTTTGAATTTGCTTCCATGTTGTAGTATCCCTGCAAAACACGTTTTTATAACAAATATTTTTATATAAATAATAATAAAATACCAGAAGATTATTTGAGCATGTTCCTCGTTTGTAGCGCGACATGCGGAAGCCAAAACTTTACCATCCGGCGTAGCGGCCAATGAGTAAATTTCAAAACCATGACCGTAAAGTTTTTGCATTTCGGGCCACAATGTATTTTGCATAAGCGTCTCTTCTTGTGGTGGAGCGTCCAACGTAACAGGCACAAAATAGTTTTCGGGGTATTCATCCTTAATGTGCTTCTGCTGTGGTACTGTGTCTATATCAGCACTGTACACTGCCTTGTTCGACAGACCCAAGGAAGGTACAGAAGCACCTTTAGGTAAATCTAAAAAATAAATATATATATTAGTGTGAAATAATTATTTAAAAAAGGAAATAAATTTACTTTCTAATAAAGCATCGCCCTCCACGTCCGCCTGCGCACCGGTAATGCGCCTAAAATTCTCAATGAAATTCGTTGACGCTTGGAAGGTGCGCACAATCTTTTCTTCAGCTCCACTAGCAAATTTATAGCGCGAAAGTATGGCCAGCGTTTGCATATCATAGCCGTGTACTTGTGGCCGTGCCAATTCGTGCCAAGTTACTGCTGCATCTTCTTCATCACTGCAACGACGCCATGGTGCATGTATACGGGACGTCTGATCGGCTGAAACTGTCAATAAATATTCGCCATTTGGTGCCCATGCTAAGTCACGCACTTCATCAAAATGTCCACCCACTATGATACCAGGTGTCCAGAGGTTATCGCTTTCCGGTGATTGGTGCCATATATGAAAACCACCCTGATAACTATGGCCAAATATTGATTTGCCGTTACTAGAGAATTTTCCTCCGTAAAATCCCAAAGAATTTCCACCGACTTCACCTACACGCACTTGCTCCATCCATACTCCGTCTTCACTAGGTGCCCAGATGATAATAGATTTATCGATAGAAACCGATAGCAAACGCAGATCTAAAAATAATTAGAAAAAAAAACTTTAGTGGAAGAAAACTGTTGAAATCAGTTTTCTATTTACCATTTTCTTTTGATTTGTGCCAGTTTACACCATAGACCCAGCCTTCGTGTCCATATAATACCGACTCCAAGCTAATCGCACACCAATTGTTTGCACACAAGTGTATAATTTTTTCTTCCACGCGTATTTCCTCTGAATCCTCTTCATTAATATTACAAATATCCACACGGTTTTCGCGTGCTTGCTCCACAGATCGTTTCGAAATTCGCCACAAACGTATAAAATTGTCTTGCGCTGAACTTGCCAACAGAATATCATCACCATCTTCAACAACATCTAATGCACGCACCCAATCTTCATGGCCCGTCATTTGATGTACCATACGAAATGGATCTGGATCCGTGCTATTCGATTCGAATGCTTTATCTTGTGCCCAAATCAGTACATTACCCTTATCATTACCAAAAGCTAACAGCAACTGGTCGCTTTTGGGTAATTGGAATAGGCAGAGCCCCAGAGTATAACTATTTCGATTTATTATCTTTTGAGTAAGGTTTATTTTTATGGTATCAAAGATCCACAGTGTAACGGTTTGCTCTGCAGCCGCAGCAATCAACCACTTGTTGTTTTCCAAATGGAGGCTACTAACATCTGTAACTGGACCATCATGCTTGAGTGGCTCAAAATGAACATTTCTTGCTTGCCTATCAAACTTCCACACAATTGCATTGCTATCATCAGCGCCGGAAATGAAGTAGATTTCAGGTTGAGATGTTGGTGAGCGCAACCAGTGGACGGTGTTGACACGACCTTCATGGCCGGTATAAGTAGCAATTTGCTTGGCTGAGCTGTTATACTATGCGGAAATAATAATATGATATATTACCGTCTTCTCAATTGCTAAATAGTTTCCACTTACATTTGGATCCAACACAGCCACTGAATTATGTGCGCCGAAAATTATCAAACCATTGTCACCCCAATCAGCACAATGTGGTGTAGGATTGCAGCCTGCCGATGCGTATATAGTATAATCGGAATTATTATTATTTATTCGTGTATTACTCATTTGAAGTATCTTTTACAAAGTGGAATAAAATAATTAGTAAAAACTGTGGAAAATATGATGGCACGTTTTGATTTTCCACGTTAATTGTAACTTTTTTATCCCGACTTTTGTTTTGATTCAAGTTCAGTGCTGGAAAATTATAAGTTCACGTAAAATTGAAATTATTGAATCACACGTTATTAAATGTTTACATGTTTTGTACGAAATTAAATCAGAAAAATTGACACATTACCTTAAAAAGCTCTTCAAATTGACAGCTTAACATTTTAAGACTTTACATCGAAAACACAAAAAATTAAAAAATTTCAATCACAGTTGGGAGGGTCAAAAAATAAGCATTTTATAATTTTTAAAGCTTTATAGAAAACACTTTTTGCTTATGAATTATGAGAATCGTAATTCAAATACATAGTTGGAGCCTTTTACACGCAGAGGCGATTTTCGGTCCAGCTCTTCCTCCAATTTATGATGTATCTTGATATATTTTTATGAGGAGCTTTTATTTCTGCTAGTAATATTGTTTGCTTTTTGTATAAAACATCGGGATTTCATCAGCACTCTCCTCAACCTAAAATACGGATCAGCGTCGAAATAGAAAATTAAAATAATTAAAGTATCCATGTTTTATCAATACTTCTCCTAACTATTTTCGTATTTCGAAAATATCTCGTCGATAGGAATAATAAGAAATCACAAGGCAAGACGTCGCAAACTCTACTGGTAAACTACGTTAGGTCGTATTGGTAATATTAATACTAAATCATGTAATTAGCAGTGGAACTGGAAACATGGTTTAGGAAAGCCACCCTCAGATCCGGTTACTCAAAGGACTTTTCGGAAATGCAACCCTTCACCCTTTCAGTTTTCATCTAAAAGTATGGCAATACGTGACAAAGGGACGCTGCATATGAAATTTTTAACGGAACGCTTGGCGAGCCAAGTCATTGAAATAGAGTAGCAAGCGTAGAATTTTTTCTTTTATATTTTATGCCTACGAAGTGTAATAAAAACAATAATTTAAGAAATATCTAGCTACAAAGAATTTGTTTAAAATGGGGCGAAAACGGAAAATACCAATTGCAGATGAAGAAAAAGAAAATACAGTTGCTAAAGGTCGTAAGCGGGGTGGTGGTGGCGTTGTTGCTACTGCAAGCAATTCGATGATGTTGCACGGCCCCATGTACACAATAATGTCTAATGTGCAATTAAATGAAACTAGCCACAAAAAATATATAAAAGAATTGAAGCAACTGTACGCAAAGGTTTGTGTGTATAGTGTTTATTTTGTGTGTTTTTAGTGTTTATATTGTTTCTTTTTTTTTTTTTGCCAATTTTCACTATCCAATTCGCAGATGGATCATGATGCATTCATGTTTACATTCATCAAAATGATAAAAACTGCAATGTTGGCAGATGAGGGTAATGAATATGCAGAAACAACACTACTGTTTTGTTCCAAATTTGTTAGCTCCTATGATGGTGACGATACGCATCCACTCCTGATTGATATGAGCAAGTGGTTGCTTACGGTAAACCTTATTTGTAGGTAATGTTATTTCATAAAAATTTAATACCTATTTCTTGTTTATAGACTATCTCACGCAATCCCCATATACGCTATCGTATTTGCCAATTTGTTAATATGATTTTAAAAGCACTGGGACAGGAAGCTGCGTTGGACGATGCGATTTGTGATCGCATATTGGAATATATGCTGCATCGTTTACATGACACTTCACCAAATGTGCGGGTACAGGCAATACTAGCTATGCAGCGTCTACAAGTTCCCGACAATCCCGACGATCCAGTTTTGCGGGCTTATCAATTTCATCTCTGCTCAGATCCATCATCACGAGTGCGTCAAGCGGTAATTACATGCATGGGGCGTAACTATCACACTATACCCTACATATTGGATCGTTTATGGGATATTGACGAAAAAGTACGGCGGCACACATACTTGCATATGAGTAGTTATCCAGTGCGTTCATATAAAGTATCGCAGAGATTGACGTTATTACAGCAAGGTCTAAACGATCGTTCAGAAGCTGTACGCAAAGTGGTGGTAACAATAATGTTGCAACAATGGATTGAGTCGTATCAAAAAGATCTTATTGCGCTAATATCGGCGTTAAAGTTAGATTCGAGTGAAGCTGAAATCGATCGATTTCGTAAAGTAGCTAAACAAACATTAAAAGAGATATTTAAGTAAGTATTTTCTTATTTATATATATACGTGTATATGGTATTGTAATGGTTTTTATTTTACTTCTTTTCTAGGCGACAGAACAAAGAAGATTTACTCGCTTGCGTACCTTTAGAGGAAGATGGTGAAATGCATCGTTGCGTGCCATACGAAAAGTTATCAATGGAAATTGCACTATATTGGCAATGTTTGACGGAATTTTTACAAGCTGAAATGGCTGAAGAATTCGATGTAATAGTGCCAGAGTTGAGCACATTTTGTACATATGTGGAAAAGTATGTAGTATTGGGTACATTTCTTGATATATAATTAATTTTCGATATTTCTAAATTCACTTACAGATATTGTCATTCACAAAAACCCGATATGGATAAATTTGAGTTAATGGAATTCCAATACAAGTTACTTTCACTTATGGAAATTCTATATACATTCGATTTGGGTGATGAGATCGGACGCGGAAATTTGCAAAAACTGCTTGCATATTTGTTGAAAACATTCCGTCTTGAAGAGAAGGTGATTGAGGTGATAGTACGTTGCGCGGAAAATTTAATAACAGATCAAAATGCACGCATACAGGTAATTATTTTTATTTTTTTTATAAATAAGAATATGTAATTAATATTTATATATTTTTTACAGTTCATAGTGGATATCGTACAAGATATTTGCGGCTTAAATAGCAAACAAAATGATTTGTTGCATGATCGTACTTTGATAACTGAATTATTGGCTAGTTCTTCTAATGCTGATTTGAATTTGAAATTGTCCTCGCTTAAAGTGAAAATTCTGGATTTGGAGGAGCAAGAAATGAATTTTGTACAACGTAAAGATTATATGCGTGCGCAGCAAATAACGGAGGAGAAGATTGCTACCACAGAGGAGTATACAAATTTATTGCAACCACTTTTGGAGAAACATCCGAGTGCTGAACAGGTATTTACAGTTTTGACCAGGATATTGCTTAAATAAATGTATATAATAACATAATATGCTATATTTAATTACTTTTAGTTGAAACACCCTTTGCAGTTGCGCAAAACAATCAAGCCTGAGTGTATATTGAAGAGTTTGCAAATTGTTTTCCACACAGTCGTATCGCCTAAAACACGTTCACTTAATCCCAACATATTGAATCTATATAATGTGAGCTTTGCCGTTTTTTTTTTTAGTAGCAATATAAATTATAAATATTATTTAATATAAATTATTTTCCATTAGGATTTCATTTGTCGTCATCTTGCGTCAAATCAAATCGCAATACGTGATTGGGCTTTGAAATGTGGTACCGCCTGCAGTATGCTGTATGAGGCGTTGGCTAAAGATGTTTTCGAAGAATTATATGCACAATTTTTCAAAAATCACAATATACGTATTTGGGAGACATCAATTACGTGCATTTTTGAACTGCTGGACAGGTTAGTGCGTGTGAAACAGTTTGTTTATAAAATTATCCTTACACTTTCTGACATTTTTCTCATCTACATATATAGATATGGTTTGGATAATTTTGCAAAACAAGAAGATTCGAATAAGACGAAGAAGAGCGGACGCCAGCTTTACAACACTTTGGAGTTTTTAGATAGCGAAGATGACTCTAATGTGTTGAACGCTGGCCAAGGCGTCGATGTTATCTATATGATGTCACATTTTCTGGACACTTGCGACGATACTTGTATTGTTAGTGCAATTATTGTTGGATTCTGTCGTCTCATTTTGCGTGGTTACATCAAGTCGAGCGATATTATCGAAAAATTGCTTTTACGCTATTTTAATCCAACTACAGGTGATTTTCAAATACACAAAATGTTAAATAATTGCATTTTATTTTAATTTTATTTTTTTATAGATTCAAATATTAACCAAATATTGGGTGTATTTCTTGAAAATTTAATACAACGTAAAAAACATGGTCTGCTACAACCCTGCCTGCTGCCTATGATAACGACGGTGTTGAGTGCACCTTATGAGAATCCACTGCATGATATACGTCCCGAAACCATTGCACGTTTCATTATTGACTCTACACGTCAAGAATCATCGTTAATAACCGATGGTTGGATTCATAATAAAATCGCACACACTTTTCTACAAGAAATGCTAAATAATTTGTCTAATAAAGAATTGTGCAAACTTTTAGCTAAAGAGCTCATTACGCTCGAATTGAGTGTCACACAGAATGAGCAATTGAAGCTTGAAATGAAAGAGAGCGCTGACAAGTTGATAAAAGTGAGTTTAAGACGTGCGATTCTGTAAATTTAAATTGTTATAATTAAATGAAATATATTTTTAGGCCGATTTCGATCCGAAGACCGTCAAACACATTATAGATTTTAAAGATGTCGTCGATGGCAAGTATAATCCAGCACGCAAACCAGCAGCAAATGATTCCGAGGGTGAGGAGGTACGTACTAAGAATATTACAATTCAAATAAGAGTAATTACTAATATTTTGCACACCCCTTTACCCCACAGGATAGCAACGATGAGGCGGAGAATGATGGCAAAGATGACGATGGCAGCGCAACAGCGACTACTACGCGCAGTAAAACATCAGTTAGTGAATCTTTGAATGAACAAACTTCTCAACCACCATCACAACAGCCGCCACTCGACATAGCCGTTACCGCAACAGAAGTTGCTGCATCGAGTGAGCAACTGGCAAGTGAGGACATGTCTGTTGTTGCTACCAATGCGCCTACCGCTACTCCAGCTGCCACCGCAAACGCTGATGATGGCATAATAACAAAAGATATATCACCATCGGCACGTGTGCCCACTACGTATGGTCGTGAGAATAGTGTGGGTCACCGTTATCTGCGCAAATCTTTGAATTCCACACGTGGACAATCCGATACAGAGGCGGTAGATGGGCCACCACGTTCCCCGAAGATACGTATTGAGGCGCGCATAGATTCTGATAAGAAAACAGAACAACCATCACAGGAAGAGCGTCAAGTGCGCAATACGCGCGTGAGACGTAATTTGCGTTATGTCGAAAAGAACGCAAATAGCGAAGAACAGCAGGGGGAGACGGAAAATGATGTCGTGAATGCACGTAATAAACGACGCGCGAATTTGCCAACCACTACAGCTGATACGAGCGGTGATTTGGGTACAAATAAAATTCAAAATTCAAATGCAAATCGTAAGGCAAGTCCGCAAAAGCTAGCAACTTCGATGACGGAGAGTGATTCAAGTCCAGCAAAGCGTAAAACGAGAGAAAAAGCTAAAGAAACGACGCGAGAGGAACGCGTTGCGGAGACAACGAAAAAGAAGAATAGAGCAGAGTCCAAGGAGCAGTCGCAAACACCTTCAAACTCAACCAAAGCACAGTCCAACGAGCCGGCAAAAGAATTAGATAAGGAGGTTAATAAACAAACGACAAAAGAGCAGTCAAAAACGCAGTCAAAAGAGCAAATAACAGTGCATGCAACGAATGAAAAGGACAAGGACAAAGCGAAAGGAACACCAGCAAAACCGACTAGACTGGCGTCTCGCGCGTTAACCAGAAATGCGGCAAAAACTATTGATGTGGATGAGGTAAATAATACCATTATGGAAGTAATAAAAAATTGATATAATAAATAAATATTTTCATCCGCAGCTCAACACGTCCGATATCATACCACCTTCACCAACTGCTGTGATGTCTCCACGCACAATAGTGCGGCGTCAACGTCGAGCGGGTGGTGGTGATATTTCCGTTGCAAAACTAACCGACACACAACGACGCTCAACACGAAGTCAATCCGCACAATCGGCACCGAATCAAGTGAGTACCAGACGGAGGGGTTTACAACTGTAGATAGACCAGACGTAGTACTAACCCAGTCCCCACACCAATTCTACTGTCCGCTTCCATCAGTGCCAAACAACGCAACCGCCCATTTATTGCACAGATCATCTGTGCACTTTCGCATGTTCATTTGCACTTAGTTGTAGTTTTACATATATATTTCCTTGACATTTGTAAAAACCTTTGTCTATATTAAATATATACATGTATTTACGTACGAAAAATTAACCAATAATTTGCAACTGATTTGAATGGGCGTGAGTGGTGCGGCACGGCGTTGGGAATGGGCACAAGTCGATTGAATTGTGTAGTGGAGTTGGTGTGACTGGTTATACCTTATTTTATTGTTATTTTATATGATCGTATACACAACCCGTAAGGGGATTTTGTTAAGTAGCCTAGTCTGGTTAAGTTTAAATTACTCGGATTTGTCGTTCCAAAAAGTCTTGCTTTCCCAATTCTGTCGGAATGCACCATTCATCTGGTCTTAACCAAAACACTCTCATCTCTCGCCTTTACCGAGACGCGCTGGCAACACATCTCGCCTTTACCGAGACGCGCTGGCAACACATCTCGCCTTTACCGAGACGCGCTGGCAACACATCTCGCCTTTACCGAGACGCGCTGGCAACACATCTCGCCTTTACCGAGACGCGCTGGCAACACATCTCGCCTTTACCGAGACGCGCTGGCAACACATCTCGCCTTTACCGAGACGCGCTGGCAACACATCTCGCCTTTACCGAGACGCGCTGGCAACACATCTCGCCTTTACCGAGACGCGCTGGCAACACATCTCGCCTTTACCGAGACGCGCTGGCAACACATCTCGCCTTTACCGAGACGCGCTGGCAACACATCTCGCCTTTACCGAGACGCGCTGGCAACACATCTCGCCTTTACCGAGACGCGCTGGCAACACATCTCGCCTTTACCGAGACGCGCTGGCAACACATCTCGCCTTTACCGAGACGCGCTGGCAACACATCTCGCCTTTACCGAGACGCGCTGGCAACACATCTCGCCTTTACCGAGACGCGCTGGCAACACATCTCGCCTTTACCGAGACGCGCTCGCACTTATCTTGTTTTATCCTCGTATTTGGCTCGCATTTTTCGAGACGCGCATGCACTTAACTCGTCCTCACCAAGGCGGATTTCACTTTTATATTTCGCTTTATAAACGCACTGAATTATATTTTCATCGATTTACTTTTATTATTTATTTTAAATCAAAATACTTTTAGGACGCATCAGATGAAAGCGAGGAAGAGCAGAGTGCCGCAGTCGCAACTACAAAAACTAAAACAAGTACGACGCCAGTGCGCGGCAGTTTAAAGCGAACGTCTCTGGAGGCAGTGGTAAACTCATCACGGAGAGAATCGCCCCATTCAAAACGTATTCGTGCTGAAACCCCTTCCAATCCGCAACTACCGTTGAAGACTGTACGCAGTAGTAGCGTCTCCACGCCACAACCCCAAACGCCGAATGAAGGGAATCTACCAAAAGATACTAGTACAGAGTCAAAACGTGGACGTGGGCGACCCCGTTCAATTCCGGATTCACAGAATAATGCTGAAAGGAGCTCTGCATCCAAAGACGCGACTGCCGCACGCACGCGATCTGCTACACGCGCCGTTTCGTTAACACGCACGCGATCTGCCGCACAGCACATGGTCCCCACCAATACGGAGACACGTGGTAAAGCTGGGGAGAAAGCGCTACCCAAAACTCCCACTGAAACTACAACAAAAGGAAGACGGTCATCCGTGCGATTAGGAGCGGAAGCACGCGCTCAGTCAGTGCCAGGTTCAAATAATAAAAAGCTTACGAATGTCAACTCAACCACTGAAGCAGAAAAACCGAACATCTCAACGGAAACGTATCTGCGTTCCGCGCCACGGTCTCTATCGGCGCCGAAACGCGTCTCCAGTGCAGTGATGGATGGAAACGATAGCGCGCAACGAGAAAAGCGGCGTAAGAGTAATGAAAGAGAACTGGGAGGTAGAGAATCACCACAACCCACCGGCGTTATGACACGTCGTTGCTTATCGATGAGTGTCGATGGTATCGATGGTGAAGGGGACGCCACTGAAGTCAAAGTAACCAGGCGTTCCTTGCGCGAAAAAACAATTCAAAGCAACGAACAAACAAAGAAAGCCAACACAACAAGTAAAACCAAAGTACAAACGCAGCCGAGTAAAATACCTGTACGCGCTTCAAATCACAAATTGGCGACTGTAATGAAAACACGAAATGGCGCACGTCAATTACCCTCTTCTCTGGTACTGGCGCCGAAGGCGGTCGACTCCATTACTAGCAGTGCCAGTGGCAGTTCAAGCAATGATGAGGCGACGAAATCGTTTGGCGCGGGTTTGTTGCGCAAGCGTACACTTGCTACGAAAATGACGCGCATCAACTTGACGCAACACAACAAAGGCAACCCGTTGCCGCTGGAGTTGGCGCGACCGACACGCCTGCGACCGCCCACCACCAATGCGCCGACACATAATTTGAGAGCGAAGAAACGTTGAATGTTAGAGTAAATGAGGCTGTGTGGAGGGTTCTATAAAATTATATATAGCTACACATACCTACTTACAAGCATATATACATACAAACATATATTCTTATATTCTACACCGTATACAATTGTTGTTGAATATTGCGTAATTTAAAAAAAATTGCATGCACTGCAAATATTTTTAGCATAAATACATATACATACATATATTTCGTTTTATTTTCTATATAATTCATCATATATGTACATACAAATATAAATCATCCTGATGTATTTTTTTTTTCATTTAAAATTTTAATTGCATGCAATGGCGTATAATATAAATTTTACATATATATTTATATACATACATACATACATACTTACGTGTTGGGGAAGCCCAAACAAAAATTAGAAGTCGAATGTCGTTTATTATGTATTATAACACTTTAGCTAATAAAAAAAAAAACAAATTAAGTAATAAATAAAAAAATTTTGCAAGCGTCAAAAAACCGAAAGTCTTTCTGAAAGTGTAACGAAGTGTTTGGGTCATTTGTTGGGTCCATGAGAGAAGGATCTGGCTGTACTTAGAAAATAAATGAATGGCGCAATGTTGTTAACTCGGCTATAAACGCGTAAGCGGTGTCTACGACAGTAAAGAAGAAGAAGATTGGAAGTGGGTTTCAAAGCTTGATTTGTAAAAGTAAGCTCTGTACGGGTGAACCTCACAAAATATCCTTGAATCCTTGTATCGAAACTTTATTCATAATTACCTACATAGCTTAAGGTGGAGTAGTTAGTACGAGAAAAATTATAAAAATTAAAATAATAAATAAATTCTAATAAATTCTTAGTCTACACGGCATGTAGGCAACATTTTTCTCCAACAAAGAAGTTCTGAAGCTCTTGGCTCGTTCCCGAAGTCTAATAGCTTGATGAAGTAATGTTTCTTTTTGCATTTTCTTCAAACCCTCCTTAGCCTCCTTTGATGCCCGCGGGACCTGGCATCCAGTAAATGTAAACTTCTTTTTTCAGACAGTTCTTTTTATCGTCTCTTTACATAATGCAACCATAGCTGACCTCATGATGTATGAAAATAAGGCCTTCTTAGCCACTTGGCTATAAACTTTCATAGATGTGTGTTCTTTTTCTTTGAAAGCCAGCGCAATGTGGTAGCTCTGCCGCACTTTTTATAGCGAAGATCTAGTGAGAGATAGCGGGGAAGAGACCCCAACTGCAGCTCAACATCTTTTTACATGTAATTAGGGCCGCTGAAGCCTTCTTCGCTGGCTGCTCTATATTAAGTCCCCATAGCTCCATCATAGCTTGCTATCCAACACAATTCCCATGTACTTAGTACTATGTTTCAATTGCAAATTGGACTCTCCTAGCTTTGGGTTGCCTCCAGCTGGAATTTTGTATTTCCTTGAGAATAGAACCATAACTGTTTTATCAGTATTAACCCAAAAGCACAGTTCTGGATGGTTTCAAGTGCTCCAAAAGTCACCGCCCACTATGAGATATCATCCACGTAGGTTGTAAGCATGGCCGTGCCCTCTACCATCTTCTTCAGTAATCAATGATCCGCAAGGGTCCGGTGGAGGAGTAATAACCCTCCACCTTGTGGAGCTCCTCGATGCGCTGCTCGCGTCACAAAAGAAAAAATCATTCACTGAAGTATATCACTGTAAATTGAAATCAAATACAAATTATTTTTTTATATAAACTGTTTAACGGAAATTCGCCAAAATTTCTGGAAAAAGTCCACAGTCTATTTATCTTATCAACCTACTACTGCTTACTGTTTAATACAAATTTTGAAGGTACACGTACGCACGTATGTAGGTATGTATGGTATATAGCTACATTTCTACTAACGTCTGTATGAGCAACAATATTTTCTTACCTCCAAATCACTTACAAGTGATTACTAATCACTCGAGAACATTCGCGCAACTGATTAATTGTCAATTCTCACCAGACAGACATTGATGAAATTTCTTGTTTACCAAAGCGAGATTTAACAGCTGCCACAACTGCTCTGTATATAAGACCACAACGCAGATATTGAACGGCATAGTTTGTGAGTGCTTTTGTTCGATTGTACGTACGGTGACAACATGAAATTCGCAACTCTCCTTGCACTACTTGTTTTGGCTTTCGTAGCCAACGTGACGTGCTACGATTTAAATTTGATTCCGCCAGTAGTTTCACCTGATACCAGACCAGCCGAATTTGGACCACCTCTATTCGTAGCGGCAGAGGAAGAACTTCTCTTGCAACCAAAACAATCGGAACCTCCAGCACCTATTTCGCAGGCAGAGGATGTTGCCATGCCGCAATCGGTATTTGATCATTCCAATATTCAATACACGAAAGGTGTAATCACCGCTGGTGGTGGTATGCCAAAGCCAAGGTATCCATTGAGGTGGATTTGAAGTGCCAATCTATAAGCGAAAGCGCAGTGGGAGAGCAAGAAATATATTTTACTTACTTTCAATTGTAATAGACTTCAAATTGAATAGATTTATTAAATAAATATACAATTTTTTTGCAAAATGGTGAAATTTTTGTACTGTCGAGACAAGAAAAACAAAAATAAAATTAGATAAAACAAAATAAAATAAAATAAAATAAAATAAAATAAAATAAAATAAAATAAAATAAAATAAAATAAAATAAAATAAAATAAAATAAAATAAAATAAAATAAAATAAAATAAAATAAAATAAAATAAAATAAAATAAAATAAAATAAAATAAAATAAAATAAAATAAAATAAAATAAAATAAAATAAAATAAAATAAAATAAAATAAAATAAAATAAAATAAAATAAAATAAAATAAAATAAAATAAAATAAAATAAAATAAAATAAAATAAAATAAAATAAAATAAAATAAAATAAAATAAAATAAAATAAAATAAAATAAAATAAAATAAAATAAAATAAAATAAAATAAAATAAAATAAAATAAAATAAAATAAAATAAAATAAAATAAAATAAAATAAAATAAAATAAAATAAAATAAAATAAAATAAAATAAAATAAAATAAAATAAAATAAAATAAAATAAAATAAAATAAAATAAAATAAAATAAAATAAAATAAAATAAAATAAAATAAAATAAAATAAAATAAAATAAAATAAAATAAAATAAAATAAAATAAAATAAAATAAAATAAAATAAAATAAAATAAAATAAAATAAAATAAAATAAAATAAAATAAAATAAAATAAAATAAAATAAAATAAAATAAAATAAAATAAAATAAAATAAAATAAAATAAAATAAAATAAAATAAAATAAAATAAAATAAAATAAAATAAAATAAAATAAAATAAAATAAAATAAAATAAAATAAAATAAAATAAAATAAAATAAAATAAAATAAAATAAAATAAAATAAAATAAAATAAAATAAAATAAAATAAAATAAAATAAAATAAAATAAAATAAAATAAAATAAAATAAAATAAAATAAAATAAAATAAAATAAAATAAAATAAAATAAAATAAAATAAAATAAAATAAAATAAAATAAAATAAAATAAAATAAAATAAAATAAAATAAAATAAAATAAAATAAAATAAAATAAAATAAAATAAAATAAAATAAAATAAAATAAAATAAAATAAAATAAATTAAAATAAAATAAAATAAAATAAATTAAAATAAAATAAAATAAAATAAAATAAAATAAAATAAAATGAAATAAAATAAAATAAATGAAAAAAATAAAACAAAATAAATTAAAATAAAATAAAATAAAATAAAGTAAATTAAAATAAAATAAAATGCAATAAAATAATATCAAATAATATAAAATGAAATTAGTAAAATAAATTAAAATGGAAAAAAATAAATAAATTAAAATAAAATAACATACTAATATTAACAGAATACACTAAAGTACATCAAAAGAATATAAGAAAATATGATAAAAGGAAATAATTTAAAGTAAAATAAAAAGTTAAGAATAAACAATAAACAGCACAATAAATTTAAAAGAGTCGTAAATTTTGTGGCCAGCCAACTGTTGTTGTAGCAAACATGATCCGTCAATGTTAGCGAGAAATAAAGTAGCAAATATAAGACTGCAAATTGTGATGTTGACATGGTACAACAATAAAGTAAACTTCATGAGGTAGAGAGTACCGAAAAAACAGTATTTTTTAAGATATAATAGAATGCATGTACATAAGTATGTGTTACCGTTTATCAATGGTAAATTTTGTATATGACAAAGTCAATTTATGGTGCCATATATGGTTGTATGTATATAATAAAACAGTAAATTAGGTTTTTTATTCTCATTTTCTGTGATTTCGATAATTTTTTTATTTCTTTAATTTTTGTTTTTTTTGATTTTTTATACCAAAAGCCATACACATTATTCAACGTAATATAATATAAAAATGTAAAGTAAGCATCAAATGAATGGAAAACTTTGCTTACATAATGGACAAATAAACTTTAAAATTGTCATAAAATATTGTCTTTGAAAGTTTAGAAATTTATTTAAATATATTTTACCGACTAATAATATAAATATTAAATAGAAAATTTTAAGTTGTTGAACCTTCAGCCACTGCATTAAAATAAAAAAATATCATAATCATATCGATATCGATATTTGTTTACAATTATCAGAGCAATTAGTATTGAATTTCATTGAATGGAGCATATAAAAATGCCCGTGAAATGTGAAGCACATTAAATAGTTTCCAATTTTTTCGATTTTAGCTTTTCGATACAGCTTCAAGATAGTTTTTTTCCCTTATTTATTTTATGGATTAATTTGAAAAATGTATATGGAAACAGTAGTAAGCCCTATCAATCATTTACAACCTTTCGGAACATTTTGCGCTCACTAATAGCTGGCAGTGATGATTCGTTTTCATTACTTCAAGAAACCTTTTTTTGGTTACTCAAGCAGAGAATTTTTTTTCGTCCAAAAATCACAGTTTCTATACTTTTGTAACTTTGTATGCAACAAGACTCAACTTTTATTACCTGCAAGCAATTCGGAGTACTTTATAGACCAACAGCTTGTAATCATTGTTTGTCGTCGATAGTCTTTTCATGTACATGTATATGTTTGTTGGTATGCATGTGAGCGAAATTGCATGTAAATTGCAGTTCTTTGCAGGCTGCGTAGGGTAGACAGTGCGTATACGTAATTTTATGATAGAATTGACAAATCGTATGGATGTGTGCGCATGTGGAACTGTTGCAATTCTTCAACTTCTACATAAGCATACAGAGTACACGTGTGTATATGTATAAGCACACATACTATTTATGTACATACGTGTATGTATACGAGTATATTGTACAAGCTAACATTTTTTAACTTCAGATATTGTACATACATACATATATATGTATATACAATATTTCGGTTTTATTTTTTCTTTTCGATTCACTCAATATTTGCATTTTAGGATGATGTAAGTGAATGTAAAATATTATCCAAAAAATCCTATTTCGAAGAAGTGCAGAAACGTTTGTCACTGTGAAAATTTTATTCAATTTTATACAATGAATACATTTCAAAAAAAAAGTTATATAATCTTTAAGTGTCACTTTCATTTTTATTTATTTTTTTATTTTTATTTTATAATTTTTTTGTAATTTTTGTAATTTTTTTTTTATTTCTTAATTTTTATTTCTATATTTATTTTCATTTTTATTTCAATTTAAATTCTCATTTTGATTTGAATTTATATTTAAACTCATTTTAACTTCAATTTTTGTTTTAATTTTTATTCTATTTTCATTTTCATTACTATTTTTGCTTTTGCTCTGATTTTTATTTATATATACTCATACTCGTATAAAGTTGGCGCTTTGTAACCGCTGAAGCGATTTTCGGTCGACCTCTTTCTCCAATTTGTGGTTTTGCGCCTTGATATTTTTCCAATAAATGATTTTTATTTACATTTTTATTAACATTTTGCTTTTCGTTTTAAATTTATTTTATATTTGTTTATAATTTGAATTTTCATTTTATTAATTTTATTTGGCTATTTTTATTTTACTTTGAGTTATTGTAAATTAAATACAAAATATTTTAATTTTCTTTATTTATTCTTATTGTTATTTTAATATTAATTTAGGTATGGTTTTGGTTTTATTTTTATTTCTATTTATAGTTATTTTTAATTTCTCAGTTTTTTATTTTAATTTCATTTTCAATTTTTCTATTTCAATTTTAACTGTATTTTTGTTTTAATTCTTAGTTTGGCTTTAAATCAATATTTATTTGTTTATATTTTTAATGTGTTTTCAATTGAATTTTATTCTAGTTTCATTTTAATTTTAATTTTTAATTATGTTTTAATTTTGATTTCAATTTTAATCTCTATTTCTTTTGCTCTTCTTTTATTTTAGTTTTTTTTTTATTATTTTCTTGTTTACATATTTAATTGTAGCTTTATTTTCATTTTGATTTTTATTTTAAAGTGAATATATATCTTCAATTTTATTTTTGTTTTAATTTTTCTCGGTTTAATTATAATTTTTAAATTTTGCTTTTAGTTTCATTAATTTATTTTAGTTAACATATAAATTTACTACTTTAATTAAAACTTTTTGTTTAATATTTTTTACTTTTATTTTGATGTCATTTTATTTATTTTTATTTTTTATTCTAATTTTTTTTAAATTTTATCTTTGGTTTTAAATCCTGAATGGACGGAAAGCTTCCGCAAACCTTCCCAAGGGTAAAATATTCATTTCATCATTTCTAGTTAGATAATTTTTATATCTAACATTTTTGAACTAATCATACATTGACGCATTTGTGTATGTGCATATGTACCGACCGGCGTGTGCCACAGAGAAAAGCTTGCTGTACATTTAACTGTTAACTGTCAGTTATCCCTTAGCATAACTGATCTCATGCCATCTTCAAATATGTGCAATGCTGCATGCGAGTGGTGAACAATTCATTTGTATACTCCTTCTCAAAACATGTACATATTTACATACACATTTGATAAACATTTTGAAATATACCGAACATCTGTGAAATTAACAATGAATTGAGTTGCATTTATGGCTGTTTAGATATTCCAAGATTTTGAACAGAAAATAATCAATCAGCTAGAGAGCAGTGCATGCATTTTGAGCATAGTTGGAGAGAATTTAGTTTTCTACGAGTTAAGATTACTGACGTTACGTATACGCACTGTTGTGTTAGAAACATTATGAAAAATAAAATTAGTAAAATATTTTCTATGCGTTTAATATCTATTATTTCTTTATATTTTCCATAGCCAAAGGAAAAATATTCAATTCAAAGGCAGACAAATTCAGTGCAATTTGCTGGGTAAACACACTCGCTGCGAAGAAAAATTGTTAACACTAAAAATGTGTTTCTACGAATTTTATTGCCTATTTGGTTATATAAATGCTTTAGGTAAGCAAGCAGCAGCAGCAGCAGCAGCTTTTCTTTGCATTAATATTATTATTTTCGACCAGTGCAAAAATAAAGCAACTGCGGTGGAAAATCTCTTACGTTTACATACAATAATACGTTGTAATTAAATACATATATACTAAGAGAGTATAACTGTGTATGTGTGTCTAACAAAGTGGTGCTTTTGGGCAAACAAAAAGAAAGTTGAAAGTAGAGCAAATTTTATTCCCAAAAGAATTTTTCAATCTGCAATAAAACTTGAAAGCATAATTACAACTATGCATATATATATATATATATATATTATGCATTGAAAATATAAAAAAAATAGAAAGTAAAAAAATATGAATTTCACTAGGGCTTAAAGTTAATTCACTAGAAATTTTGGGAATTTTTTTTTTGGTCAACAATTAGAAACGAATAAGTTGGCCCATAAATAAATTAAAATATTATTATTGATAATTTTTCTTTACAGAAGGCTGCAGTACGTAAGTAATTTGATTACAAAAGAAATGATTTTTAAGTTTCATAATTTATATGATTTCGATATGCTGAGTGGGTCATGTCGTATGAGTAACTTTCTTTTCTAAATTATCATATTTATTATATTTTATTTATATAACTTTTAATGCTCTTTTTAAATATTATTTAAATACTACATTTAATTTGTTTATGTTTATTAATAATGATGGAAGTATGCTAAGAGTGACAAGGCGTATGAGTAATTAATCAGCAAATAACCACTGATTACTGTACAGGCTTAAATATCGCTGTTATTCCAGTAATTAATAACTATTACGGAGTGAGAAAATTGATTTATGGAATTTCGACATACATGACAGCACAATTTTTCATTATGCATTAAAAATTTAAATGTACAATAGCACCAACAACAACGTATATTTCACCAAACCATTGTTTTTGTTTGTACCCCAAAGCATGTGCATAAACATCAAAAACACTAATGAATTAAGTGAATTTTCAATTTCGAATAACAGTTTGCTTAGTTAATTGAATTATTGTCTATAAACTGCTGCCTAAAATCACCACACAAGTGAAATATAATAGCTTAATGATGGTTTTTGATGGAATTTCGTTTTTGGGTGGAAAAGATAAAATGGCAAGCTTATGCTAAACCGGATACAAAAATAATATGAAATATGCAATGAAACTGGGAAATAAACTGAATTTTAGCTTATATACTGAAATGAACGAGTTCAAGTTGAAAAATGTTTCGCCAAAATATAACAAATAATGTTTTAAACGTCAAAATTTATTTTTGTGCTAAATATAAGTGGATTTTTTTTCCTTTTACTACCGAAATAGATAATTTCTAAAGGAAATTAAAATTTATATTCGAAACTACAGCGATTACTACTTAGCTGCGTTGTTGCCTAAGACTTTCACTAATAGCTGTATCATAAAAAGCTCTTCATAAAAGAACTTCGATATACTGAAAAAGTTTATAAATTCTGCTTAACCAAGCACTCAGATCCAAAAGTGAATTTCTGTAAATCACTTACATTAGTTTCTGCATCAAACTCTATCCTTAAAAGAGTTTAAAATAATCTGTACTTCCTACTTAGAGGAGGGGACCAACATCCAAAATTATAGAAAAAGAAAATTTTTTAATTAAGATAGTCACACCTCTAGGCATTCTAGTCCATTATTTTTCACACAAAATAAAAAGCTTCTCATAAAAATCCATCAGCTGTTCGGAAGCGGTTCATAGCGGCTGGGCTAAAAAATTTTGCTTCAGCGGCACTTTTTTTTATGTACTCGTATACATATATATTGTATATAATATTTATATTATATCTCAATAATCTTTGAAATGTACTCGTATCTAAGTGAGTATAAGTCATATAATCTAACCTAGAAGTCTTGTTCCCAGTCTATATATATATTATTGACTCCCTTAAGTAAGAGTTTGTATGTGACCAGGGGTAGGGGCAAAACGTTCTTTATTTGGAAGACTTTGCTTGGTTGTGCTTTGCGTGGCAAGTTCCTCTCCATAACGCTGTCATTAGAGACCCAAAGTTAACCATCTTAGACACTCCTTTCTATGTAAGAATATTTAGTTTTAATCGTGAATTTCTACATCTTCGGAATCATTATTATAGTATTCCTAAAGATTGAAATTCCTTCACCCAATGAGATCGTACCACCGATGGATAATATATTTCGTTTCACATTGACTACCGTCTTTCGGTTTTAGTATTTATTTCTTCGAAGTTTATGATATTCTCGTTGGTCGAAATTATAGATTAGGTTAGGTTAAAATGACTGAACATCAGCTTAATTAGTTCACTAAACGGGTTCATTGTAGCAATATTAGCTGAATAGGGTTATTGACATATTTTTGAACCCACTATATCGCTCAAATCACTAAAGAGGAATTCAATTCACTCCTCCGCCTTTCGAAGCATTGGCAAAAGGGATGCCTTAAGGTTTCAAGTTCATCCTTCTCTCTATAAGTCCAGCAGTAGTTGTTTGAAGAGAAGAGCCTTTCCTTGCAAACTCATGACGGACGAGTTACTTAGTATGTTACTGTGTCCTGGCACCCATTCAGGAGTTCAAGGTTCAGAGTTAACTGCTTATAAATATACTCAGAGGGATTGAAATTCTCTGCAGAGGGGTGACCGCAATTAGAAAAAATTCTTTTCTATAGTTTTGAATGCTTGGTCAGACCAGGACTCGACCTCAGGACTTCTGAATATCAGTACGAAATGCTTAAAACGGGGCTATTGCAGCCGCCAGTTACCATTAGGCCTAGAAAAGTAATAGTCTCATGTATGGCAGCCAGTTCTGCTAGCAAAACACTTCAGTAGTCCGGTAGAAGAAAGGACTTGCTAATCCCAAGTCCCTTTGAGTAGATATCACTACCGAGCAGTTTGTTCTTCTTGAGGTATTGGTATGACCGTGGCTTGCTCTCTTTCGATCAGATACCTTCTGTAGTCTTACTGGAGTATAAGCGGTATTATAAAATCTCATATTGTCAATGAGATGTAGGTCCGAGAGGACATGTTCCTAATCATTCCTATGCAACCCTCTCATTCCGCGAATATAAAAACGCTCCCTCATAAGGTCAGTGATGTTAGCAGTGTTATTGAGCTTATGTTATTGGAATAACCCACGGTACATTGCATGCCATCCATAAACACCGAAATCGTTGTGTGTGCTGGGAGAGCTTCGTTGAAGGATCAAAGCGGTGGCTTTGGGTTAGACTAACAGACCGCGTGGCCAAGCTTGAACACTACATACTGTTTGATGATATAGCTAAGCGCTTGTGCTGTATTGAACTATTTTCTTCTGGAGTTAAAGAAATAATTATATAAATATGCAGCATCACACCTTCTCTGTCCCACACATGCACACACTGTCCGTTCCACCTTCATTTAAAAGTGTTTAAGTTATTTAGTTTTGAATTGAATATGAAATTTAATTTCTAGACCGACCAGTGCGAGTATACTAAATAATCTAACGAGGCAACTTTCAAACAATCAAATTAGTACGTTGCAGCCAACTTTACTCAACACTTTGTTGCAGGAAGTTAGACGATGAAAGCGACTAACCACTAAAAGGATACTGAAAATACTCCGCTGCACTGGAAATGCAATGTGGCTAGAGCACACTTATTATAACTTCACGCCACGAACAGTTGACCTACAGCCCTCCTCCGAGGTACTCACAATTATTCATTCTTATTGATGACACCACCTGCCTGCAAGTCCAACAGGTAAAACGCGATTGCGGGCTGTTAAGTCACCATTGTTGTCGACTAATTGGATCCGCTGCGAAAATGACAAGAAAATTTTCTAAAACTAGTTAGTGAAATTATTTAACAACTCAAGTTCTCATAATGCTCTACGCTATGGCAACAGCGTTGCAAAGTTTGCACATTAGCGGTTACAATTTTAGTAGCAACTACATACATATATATTGAAAAAAGAGGAACCCTGCAGGGAGAAGACTAGCATGCAAAAATTGTAGTTACCGAACCCTTGGGAGGCAGGCAGCAGAACTACATGGGACAACAACTGCCCGTCAGGATTGAGACCAGTAAAATCCTGATTACGGTATACTGGAAAAATTATATGAATTACGTTGCTTTCGAGCTGGTAAGAAGTGGCAGTATTTTAGTAAGCAAGGGTGACACCTGGTTGAAGTGGCTCGCAGCCTAATATTTTGGACCCAGGCAGGTCCATACAGGGTCAGTTAAGATTAGCGCATGGCAGGTTTTGTGTTTAGAGCTCCCTTTGAGGACTTGTGTCAACCCTTGTATGATCTACCATGGGCTCTTTAGCAGGTCCACTGTACAACATGCGGATATAGTGGCCTGAAGCGGAGACCAAATTGCATAAAATGGGTACACTAAACCAAAAAACCCAAGCAGTGAAGAAAAATCACAACAAGAAGAAAACAGGAGCAAAGAATTAACAATGTCTTCTGCAGGAGTAGCAGGGTCTTGCGACAAACAGTCTTGGCCTAGTCCACATCGACAATTCCAACATAGAACCTTCTCTAAAAAATTAAACAGGCATTAGCCATGCAAAAAAACGTAAGTCTCGACGCTAAGAACGGGTCATCGCAACCGATAGAGCTTTTCAATATTATTAAAAACCAAAAGAACTGGATGACGTCTGAAAAGAAACCGTAGCCTATGGTTGAAAGAAATTGCCAACCGACTGCAACACCCCCGGCCACTACATCCAAATGACGTGCCTCTAGCTCTGCTGGAATATGATTTGCTGTACGTTCCGTCCCGTAACGGAGAGACTAATCAGGAAAAATGGTGATGCCAAAGAGATCGAACAGGCCAAAAAGACAAGAAAAGAGCCAGGCGGCAAGCCCGAACTTCTGTGAGACGCTGTCACTGTGAGACTATCACGATAGCTAATCTTAAACCAAAGGCTACAGTAGAGATTAGTGGTATATGCCTTGATGTTTTTCCAACTAACGGAGGAACCCATAGTTTATTCTAAGCCGCCTCCGAACGTCCGAGAGATTTTTATGAGGAGCTTTCACTTCATGTCAGAAATACATTCGAAGGAACTGACATTCCCTGCTGAGGGGCGATCGCAATAAGATAATAAGATAATATTTTTTTATAATTTTGAATGTTGGTCGACCGAGGACTCGACCGTGGTCTTCAGAATGACAGTACGGAATGTTAATCACTGCGGTCACCGAACTAGTATATAACTAGTAAATATAAAACAGTTGCATAGTTGAACCATTGACAGTTCGTATGACATCGCCGTATTAAAACTACCAGTTGCTCACATGGAAAATATATGCAACAACACATATCAGTTGGTTTCTAGTTAACAACCAGTATTTTTCCCAACAAGGGAGGTTTGGAACTCTTACTTAACTTACCTTTATATATTTACTATACATATTTATTCGCCTTCAAACTTTGAATATAAATTATCTTCATCACTACATAAAAAGAGATCGCTTGCTGCACTTCTACGCGTTCGCTAGACTTTTAGGCAGACAGGAAATAGTGTTGAAATTGACAATTGAAATTGTCAAAATTTCTTTGGAATTTCTATGCTGGTGAACAAGCAAAGTGTCGATAATTAGAAAAGTTGGCTGCTTGCGGCAACCTTTCGCACCAAGTGCCACTACTTGCTCTGTAGCTGAGGATGTGCGGTATGTTTGTGTTAAGTGACAATTTAATTAATTAGCAAATACTATTGAATAGAATTTAAAAATCTTGTTTTTCTTGTATGAGTAAAATGCAGTGCGTGTTAAAATATCTAAGTCGGCTTGCAGGTATATTTCGCTTCAAGGTATACACTTGCAGCGTTTTTTGAGCCCACATCGCGCATCCGGGAGTGTATTTTGTAAGATGATGTGTGTGGCACTTTGGATCACAGCTAAAAGAGAGAAAACTTCAGCGCAGGCACTCCGATATACTATTCTGTTTAAGAGTTTCGTCAGAACTGCGGTTGCAGTCAGGCTTGGTTTGGTCTGGAGGCAAGCGACTCGCTATAGAAATATGTCCCAACTAATATTCTTCTTAGTGTAGCAAGGATAAGCTATTGACGGTACAAAAGATATCGCATCATATTAGTGAGGTGTTGGACTTGTAGACTCCGGTGGACTGGCATCTAGCTACAAATAACGATTTAAGGCGCGTTTATTTAATATATCAATATATTGTGCTCACGCTCCTTCTCTTTCAAGTAACTAAGTATTTTATCTACGAACGCTTCGACTGCACATACGAGCAATGCTTCCGTCACCGAAAATTCGTGCTTTGCGACTTTCAAGGTGGGTGAAAAAGAAATTTTAGTACAACGGTCGAGAGATTCAGCATCCACCATGAGATCTCTGAGCAGCTTCGGCTCGTTGTGGTCTGAAATACGGGTATCTATAATATCAGATTCCGATATAAAAAAATTATCAAGCTACTTTGAAGTCGCTGGGTAAAGACTCGTAACCAGATTGGATATGTTGTGATAAACAGAAGACCCATCTGCAGAGTTTTAGAAGATCAATTCATACCACTATCCTGCCGTAGGCACTTGCTCTCTAAGAGTATTTACTCATCAGCTAATTAGTATATGGGAAATGCGGAACGGCATTGCAAGTTCTCCACGTATAGTTGCAAGGGAAACTTAAATGAAGATCTGTGGATTGCCGTACCTAAATGGGAAAAAGACTGACAGGAGTGGTGGTAGAATATTCAGTCAAGAAAGCTTTGACTTACAGAAGGCATCATGATCGAATCATACTCGAGTAAGACATCAGCAGATGGCGAAACCGATTCCCCAATCGACGACGATAGATCAAGCTTTTCATTTAACGACTGCAAAGTAGTTCGAATAACAATTGTCCGCCTGAAGAGTAGCATGCTAAGCTATTCAAATACGGCGGAACTCACAAGCTGCATATATAAGCTTCTTTGGAAAATTTGGTCCGATAAGAGCATGTCTGACGATTGGAACCTGAGTGTCTACAGTGAACAAACTGAACGTGCTTTTCAGTGAGGGTTTAGACCTGGTAAACACAGCATTGACTAGATATTCATAATGCGCCAAATCTGGAAAAAACCCGTGAGCCTTCGATAACACAAAAATAACAGCTTCTAACTATTCTCTGAATCTTCTGGATTGGTATCTCCGCGGCTGTGAAAACACTCAGAAATACTCAAGGTTCTGTCTCAGAATTGGGAGAGATCTCTCTGAGCCATTCAAAACTGAATGCCAGCTTTCTAGTTCTGGCCCGACCGACATCCAAAATTATAAGAGTCTCTTGACTCCTCATAAAATTATCGGCCATTCAGAGGCCCCTCCATTTCTCAAAAAGTGACAATTATATAATATAATTCCTAATTCTGGTGGAGAAAATACCAAAAGAGAGCTGCTGAGCCGAGAAGGTACAATCCTCTATAAGAGCGGATAAGATACGAGTGGTAGTTAAGGAAGATAAGACGAAATATCTTTTCTCATGAAATAAATAACCAGTGTACTCACCCACCTCTGAACTGCCACACATCACCGTTGAATGTCATAATGTAACAAAACCCGCGCAGAATTGCCCTTGCCTCCCGTTGCTATTTTAGACTGAGCAGATATTTCAAAAGTAAAGTCCTCTCTCGACGAACAAAGATTAAACTCTAAGCGTACAGAAGCTCGGACGGTGACGACATTCGAGCCTAAGGAGCTTTCGAGAGAATAGTTTTGCCAAAGGCATTAGACATTAGACCTTGCTGTTCTAGCTAACATCGTATTACCTACTTAAAAATAAGCAGTACCAGGCATGTATATGAAAACATTGACATAGTACCCCGAAATAAGAGCCACCGGAGCTAATGCAATATCAGCTGAAGTAGAGAAGAAACACCTCTAGTCTGCTGGGAGGATCAGGTGGAGGTGGAGAAGAATATGGTTTCATTTGGCGTATTTGATTGGCGTCGAATGGTCAAACGAAGACAAAACAGCTATTGTTGACTCGGCTATGATAACGTAAGCCTACGCCATTTCAAAAGAAGAAAGAGGAAAAGAAAAAGATGACAAAAAAGTTAATAATGATTTGCGGGCTCGATCACAAAACACTTTTTTTTATTTATTTATTTATTTTTTATTTTCTTAAACGCTCCATTTATCCTATCATCACTTTCCACTGCAGTTTGCAGCTGTAATTTCCTTTACATGCACAATATTTACATAATACATTCTTGTGGCTTTTCACTTCAACACTCCTTCACTCTCTCTCTCTCTCTTCGTATAAGAGTGTGTGAGTGTACACAGACACACTTGAAGAAACCGCAAATTAATTAGGAATCTGTCAATCGCTGTGGAGTTGCCTCTTTCTCCTCACTACACAGTGATTTATGTATGTATGTATGCATGTATGCATGAGTAAGGGCAACCACACACATACACACATACACACATACACACATAGAGTGTCTGCATTATCATCACATTCACACAATGCAACGCAAGCTTAATTGAAACTGTGTGAGTGTCAGCACTCATGGTGTAAGTCGAAGCAGACGGAGCGTATGGCAAAGAGCATTGATAGCGTTGACTTTTGCACGCAACTGGGACACACCAACTGAAGTGGCAGTGAAGTCACATCCATTAGCAATTCCCCATCGTGAGAAAATGGAATGTGTGAAGTTATAAGAGAATGCATTGATGGTCATACCCAGATATGTTTTTTGCATGTGTAGAGGCTCATTGATATTCGTATGCTTTTCTTCAGCGGGATGGAGTGCACTTGAAGCAGATTGTGAGCAGAGAATATATTGAAAAATCAAAATATCAAATGAACTCTCTGCGGAGTTGACCGGAGTGGTTGGAGACGTTTGGAATTTTTCCATAGGGAGCGAGGTTGTAAGCCATTTTTGTATGTCAATTTGAAGCAAAAGAAGTGATTTCAGATATAAATTCGTTTAAATAAAAGTAAATTTTTCCTATGAAAATTTAAGCTTTTGTTTACAGCCAGCAAATGTCTGGCTTTTGCCACAGGAGTTCATCAAATGGGTTTCAAAGCTTTTGTTCTGCTGTGTGGTCAGATAAAGAATCGCCTTTACTGAAACCTTATTTTGCTGCGGGTAGATACATACTCGAACATCTTTTCCTCAAAAATTCTGTGAAAAGGTTTGGCGACTTACTGAAGATTTTAAGAACGGAGTGTACTCATGTAAAAATAAGAAGAGGATCTGTTAAAAGATATACAGAATATACTGAGTTCGTAGAAGAGATATCAGCCTTATTACTAGCAGAAATGAAGAAATCACTTGAGATGGTGATCCCGAAGCCCTAAACTATGACGTTGGTAGCACTACCCGACTTTGATAAAGTCGAAACAGCAGCAATTGCCTGCCTTAAGAACATCAAAGTAGCGGAAACCGAAGGAAATGCGGAGGCGATGAAAACGCATGCATCAGATTCTTTGCAAAATATGGTTGGACGAAAGTAGGCCGTATGATTTTACCTGGGTTTGCTCTGCCCAATCCATAAGAATGGAGTGCCATAGGGCTGTCCGACGTGTGAAATACTAAAGCCCACCGTCCATAAACTGATCAGACCTTATCAGTGTGGCATAGGTCACCATACCTTAATCCTGGAAATGACCATTGAGAAAAGCATAGAAACATACTACTTCGTCGATTTAAAGCGACCTTTAAGAGCACAAAAAGGAACTACCTCAACGCTACTGTGTCTGATCGGGAAGAGCCTCTCCGAGCCGTTCTAAACGATGCGAGCTGTAGAGATGAATAGAGACAGAAAAATCTTCCGCTTTTAGCGTACACAGATGACATTGACAATATTGGCTACCACGTCGTGAGTTCTGCCTTCTTTAAACTGAATAAGAAAGCTAAGCAAAGGGTTCTGGAGGTGAACGAGGTCAATACGAACTATCTATCCCCTGCTATCAAACGAACAGTCAGAACATTCGCGCCTTGGCTTCCACGTCACTGTTGACAGGCATAAATTTGAAGTCGCAGATATGTTCCTGCATCTTGGAACCAGACCAAACTCTACAAAACGCTCAATGTGTGGTGCCAAAACGTGGACGACGGCAACGCCCGACGAGACTGAATTATGAGTTTTCAAAAGAAGGGTTTTGTGAAAGATTTATGCGCAATGCCGCCGGGAAGTATCGCAAACGGTTAGCTACACGAGCTTGCAGTTGACTAGAGACAATCCCTCTGTGTCTTCTTTCCGGAAATACCTACTTTAGATTAGGTTAGATTGTAGTGGCTACTGATCTATCGTATCGATAACACTTAGGGTTGAATATGACCCATTGTGATGCTACAAGCACTTCACCATTAGGCTTCGTTATCTAACCATGTCGAATCTCTAAAAGAGCTTATAAGACCAAGACTTTAACAAAGTATAACTTCGGTAGACCATATAATAGTAGGGTTCCAAAATTCCAGAACTCAGCACTACTCAAAGCAATTGCCAAGGAAATGGTTGGTCGGTTCCTCGTCCTCCTTGCAGATTCTGAAACGAATATTATAGGGAACCCAAAGTCTCTCTCCCTCTAGTCGTCTTAACAGATAGTGCCCTGCCAGGACTCTCCTCTTTTTATCCATTATGCCATTTTGTCCAAGTTTGCAAGGATTTGCGGCATGCTGTAGTTTCGCTCCACCTTAATCCGGTTTGTTCATGGGTAATTCCCATGAGAAGAAGCATGGAAGTGGCAAAAGGCACTCTGCTTGGTCGGCCCTTGCCTTTAGAGTTGATCCGACTTATAGTTTCTCACAATACCCATATATCCAGGTATCCACGTGAAAGACAGTGTGTTCTATTGGGCCATCTTCTGTAGAGCTCGGCGATAGTCCAGCACAATTTTGGAATTTATCCTAAGCCTGCTCAATGCTTATATTGCTCCCTGACTATCGCAGAAAATGAAAATATCCTTATCTTTAAAGTTGGCTTGGACTTACTTTGCCAATAGCTCTACCTGAGAGACACTGCAATCATCAGGCAGCCTGAAAGAGAGTTCCATAAGAGGGTTTCTTGGGTATACATCGTCGCCAATTTTCCCCTCAAGCTTTCATGCTTCTGGGTATACTTCCAGGCTGCCATCTGGAATGTGGTAATTATCCTTCCTTTTTTATCTGTTGGGAATCCTTGTTCGCCTATTCTCAGCATTGGCACAATTGTCTTCTTAATTCTTATTACTTCCGCTTCAAAAATGCCAAACTGATAAGGAAGCTTGAACCCAGAGTCGATTGCGAGTTTCTCACAAAAAATGCCTAAGACCCCAAATTGGCGACTTTTCCCTGTTGGAGAGGTCAATAATTATATTTTTTGGCTAAAAAGTACTTGTAATAATTATTATTCTAAAAATATATGCAAAAGCCTTAAAGCTAAATGTTAAATGAAACAACACACAAAAGCTCAAATAAAAACCAAAATAAAGAGCAAAAACAGAAAAAAACAACAAATTTTCCTTTCATTATGAGCTAGTGTAATTGTTTTTGAGTTATTACGACTGCCAACAATTAAAATTCACACAATTTCACTCAAAGAATATATGGTACATACTCGTATGTATGGTATGTATGTATGTACCATATGTAGGAAATGGCAAGGAAAACAATTGAAACAAAAAGCAGACGAAAAAAGAAAACAAAATCAAAAGTTAAAGAAAAGAATAACAATCTGTTTTTTTTTGTTTTGTTTTGTTTTGCTTTATTATTGCCATTTCTTTTCACTGCACACAGGCATAAGCAACAGCACATATATACGAGGGGATTAAGTAAAGTTCGGTCAGTTGTTGACTTTAAATTTGTTTTTGTTAAATCTAAAAATACCAAATCCTATGAAATTACTTTAGCAGTATTCCTTTAAATTTTAGAACGAAGGGCTAAAATGGAAACGAGAAAACGCAAGATAGCTGTGGATGGGTCAGACGACACAAACGCAACGCAAACAGAAATTCGCCATGTGATTCTATTCGGGTTTCGGTGTAATTTACAGCCAATACAAATATTCAGTGAATACCAAATTGCATACGGAACGATTGCAACGTCTTTAAAGACTATTTCTAAGTAGACTAGACCGTACATTTTTCCGTAGAGGCCGAGCTCCGAGAAGGTCGACAAAAATCTTCCACTGATGACGTCACTGTAGCTCTGGTGAAGTCCAAAATTGAGGAAGATCCACGATTGACACAAGAAATGATTGCTATGGCTTTACCCCGAATATTAAGTAATCATCTGGGATACACGAATAAATCTGCTCGTTGGATACCACGAATTTTAAATGAGGCCCAAAAAGAGGCTCGTGTGCATTTTACTCAATTTTTCCTAAACAAATTCGAAAATGGTCAATACAGGAATTTTAGTAAATTTGCTACTGGTGACGAATTTTGATTTTATAAGTACGATCCAGAAACCAAACAACAGTCCATGGTATAGCGCCCAACAGGAGCAAACCCACCCATAAAATCTAAGCAACAAAAATCAGCAGCAAAAGTAATGATGTCAGTTTACTTCAACCGAACTAAAATCGTAGCTGCTATTCCACTGGAAAAGGGACAGACGGTAACTGCAAAATGGTATACAGAAGAGTGCTTACCAAAAGCTTTCAAACTTTTTTTTTGGAAAACAGGAAGAAGGAGTATTTGCGACGCTGCTATTTTTTCCTGGTCCACTTGCCGAACTTTTGTTAATCCCCTCGTACATGTACAAACGTCATATTGTAAGTATTGTGGGGCAAATCTTGTTCCGCTTGTAAATTTGCATTTGAATGCACCTGTACTCGGTTGCACAGGCATTTTAACCCATGAACAAATGAGCGTAGATATATGTATGTATAGATATGTATGCGTATAAGTGCAGCTGCAAAGACAGAATAGTTAGTAGTGCACACTGGCCATTTGGAAGGCCAGGATTGAAGTTCTGTAAACGCTTGAATTGAAATGAAGTATCGGGATGATAGAGATTCGAGGTATGAGGTCGTCTTCACCTTTGAAAGGACCAGCCAGAAATGTTGCTTCAAGTCGTGTGCAGTCCCAGAGTTTTAGCAATATAATGGGCACACAGATATTAATATTTAATACGTGTGGTGAGACCTCCACGAAGTCCAAAGAAATCCAAAAATCTGTTGGATAATTGACTGCCACATCTGCTTCGGCAAAGGTGTCTATTGACTTATATGTGGCGGATTCGCTTTCGATGTTGGACTGAATAGTATGGTTGAGATCGTAAGCACCTTATCTTTGTTGCTCACTCAGCCACCCATAATCCCAATAATTGATTTGGATATTTGAGAATAGTTCGGTTCCTGATTCACTTCCCGGAGAGAAGTAGTAATAGACTTCTTGTTAATCCTAGCAAAGAGCCCTCTATGCACGAATTTCAAGTAAATCGAACGATAAATAAGATGTTTTTCTAGAATAAGTCAGATCCTGGTCCACTTCACGGAGAGAAGAGTAGCCTTCCTAAATAAACCTAAGCAAAATGCCACCTATTTATCGAATTTCAAGTAAATCGGACCATGAGTAATATGTTTTTATTAGGTCAGTCCCTGGTCGACTTCACGAAATTTTTTTCTTATAAGCCTTCCCAGTATCTTGACCAACAGAAATTAGATTTTTATATATAAGATTATTCTAAATTGCCGTCCCCCCTCGAGTGTATTTTTGACATAAAATAAAAGCTGCTCATAAAAATCTATCAGCCCTTCCCAGGAGGCTTAGAACAAACTGTAGGTCCCTTCATTTGTTGGGAAAACCTCAAGACGCACACAACAATTTGGAGCAGAAGCTCGGCCGAAAATCGCTTCAGCGGTTGCAAAGCGTCAATTATGTACATGTATTCGTATATATAAAAACATGTACTTCTATATAAGACTTCCTCCGTGTTAGCCAAGGTATAAGGTGAGTAAAGTACTCAAGCGTTTGCGTGTATGTTTAAGTAAGAAAGAAACAAAAGCTTATAGTAGTCGCGTAGTTTCATAGTTTCGTAGTAGTTCCGGTTTATTACAAGCTATAGCTCATATGTATTGTACATATATGCTTATACATATACTGATATTTGTATTTGCATTCACGCTCTTACTCTTGCGCTTGCGTATTGTTATCCGAAATCTTTTGAATACCAAAGGAAAACAAATGCAACGCCAGTGAAAATACAAATAGTAGAAAACAACAAGAAATAAGCTCTCATGAAAACAGTTACTTTTTCACATTGCAACAATGGAAATACGTAAACAAAGCAGAAGAGGAAAAGATGAAGAAGTCTTTGTAAAGAAAATAATATGGTGATTTGAAAAGCCAGAAATTGAGCTACTTTTTTGCTACACTTTGAAAATGCTTGGTATGCGGAGAATATGTATATTGCTGTTTTGGTTTTTACTCTACGGTTTGCTGAAGCAACTTTAATGATCTTTACAGAGAGATGTCAATTGGTTTTAAAATGAAATAACGAAGCATGTATTATATACATGTGATTTAAGTGATTGATAAATGAGCTATACGAGTACTATTTTTGCTTTGAACTGTGTTCAATATGAGTATGGGAAGCGAAATGGGAGGTAGAAGAGCGTACATCGTTATTCAAATCTGATGATAAGGCTGACCAAGGCTCATCTAGCGTAGATTCGACTTCGCGTACGCTTTTTCAAATACACCCATGATTCGTATTGTAATTTTCTCAATTACGCTGCCGATCTTCAATCTGTAGTTTAACTTCGCGGGTACTAGGAATGAGCCCAAATAATGCCTCAAGATCTTCACCTACTTGCTGCAGTTGATTTTGGTCTTAATACAATAGGTTCAGACATATACGAGTATGTATACTGAGTTCGGCGAACGAGTGCTCCAAAGAGTTCTGCCATCCCAATTTTACGGTACAAAACATTACTATTACAAATCATTACAACAACGACATCTCTACTATACCTATTTATTAATTTAAGGTAGAGTTAAAATAGTCGAACAAAGCCACCACTCAACAATTTTACGATGGGAGTTGACAGGTGGTCTGTTTTTTTATGAGTATTCCTCAGCTCTTCTGTTGGTTAAAAGGCTAGAGAGTCGAAAGGTAGATAAAGGAACACCCGAACCGGTGGGTGGTTTACAGACCACACCAATTTGACATTCTTAGTTAACAGATCTTACTATGCAGGCTCTGCTGCTCTTGAGAAGAGGTTAGCCTACCGCTTTTACTCGACCATTCATCTTTTTTGGCCACTGTTGGTGGACATTAAAGTGTAATGAACTGGTCAGTCTGCTTTCTGAGAGGAAAGAACCATCACTGCTGTGAAGTTTTTGTCGCAACCTGGCATTGTATTGACCCGAATTAAATAGTGAAGAAGAAGAGATATGCCCCGTCCGGCGCCGATTCCAGAAATTAGTATGAATTCTGGCTCATACCTAATTGGATGACATCCCCTTCTGTAGGGTGGCCATAGATCCCTTTCCAGTTTTTATTCTGCTTCGCTAGCATCTTCAGGATGAACTCCTTTGATATTACAGCTACTTTCACCTTGCAAAAGATATGTACTTTCAGGGGTTTGGAGGAACAAGCCTTGAATTTGAGCTGGAAGGCATTCTAAAATTCAGTGGATGGCTGCGATATCCTGAGAACGTCGTTCAGATGAGGTCCCTCCCTTAATCGCCAAGAAACTTCTCGTCTCAGAATCTATGTTGTTCATAGGTAGTTGTAATACTTCTCACGGACATGGAATGATAAATTAACTTTGCTCCGAACTATGCAAGTAACAGAAGAGAACAAAAAGGTATACTGTATACTGTACTAACCGTTTGACTGCCTGAAATTCGCTTTAAAAGCACCTGTGCATCCCTTTTGGGGTCAATATTGAACCGATTAGTAATTGATTGAATATATTATACATATAATATAACTCTCATTACACCCCTGCCATTTATACAACGTCAGCATAATGTAAGGCAACCTCTGAAATCTTGCCATTTTCATAATTCATCGAAAATAAAATTATTTACACAACAGCTGCAGCGGCAGCTAAAGGCAACAATAAAGTGGAAAATAAGCATATTTTCAACGTGTGAAATACAACACTTAAATGAGCATAATTACCAGCATACTCACTGCATTTATGTATATTGCCATATTAATATTTTACAATGTGACAAGTCATTAACGACTTTCTTGTTGCTGTTGTCATGTTGTTGTATCTACATTTCTTTTAAGTGTTGTTGCCAATATCTTTTCAGCACTTCAAAGAACCAAAAGCACATTCTCGCAAGCAAGGAGACTCATAAATTGTTTGAAAGCTGCAGGCGACACTGCCAGCCAGCAGGGGATACCCCAATGTGCAACGCTTCAATGCCGTCAACAACGCTGAGAATGCATTCATTCGCTCGACTTGAGTAGAGAGCAACGAGAAGGTGAGGGTTCGCGTAATTTGCAACACCAGCGGGATACACAGCTGAGCTGGAAATTTAAAAAGTGAAAATAAATAAAAACATATATGTATATACCTAAATACATATATATGGATGAAATTTATTATATATACCCTCCAAAAGAAAGCATGTGAGGTCTCCAATATATATTAATTTTATTTTATTTTATTTTAATTTATTTTATTTTATTTAAATTAATTTAACTTTATTTTATTTTATTTTATTTTAGTTTTTTATATATTTTTTTTTTTAATTTGCTTTATTTGTTTTTTTTTTGTTTAATTTACTTTATTTTATTTTAATTTATTTCAATTTATTTTATTTTATTTTATTTAAATTCATTTTATTTTTTATTTTTTAATTTTTGTTTTTTCAATTTATTTTTTTATTTCATTTTATATTATTTAATTTAATTTAATTTATTTTATTTTATTTAAAGTAATTTAACTTTATTTTATTTTATTTTAATCTTTTATATATTTTTTATTTTACTTAATTTGTTTTTTTTTATTTATTTTATTTTATTTTAATTTTATTTTAATTTATTTCAATTTATTTAATTTTATTTTAAATTTTTTTATTTTATTATATTTTAATTTATTTTATTTTGTTTTGTTTTATTTTATTTAAATTCATTGTATTTCATTTATATTCAATTTATTTTTTATTTTTTAATTTTATTTTATTTATTTTACTTTATTTTATTTAATTTAATTTTTTAATTATTTTTCAACTGAAAGATGAAAAGTCGACAAAAGTATAAGTAGAATATGTGAAAAGGTGGCGGTCTGAGTGATTCCTAAAAGGCAGAAACAATAGAAAAAGCTAAACGCACTTAAACAGCGGACAAGCATCGCTGGACGGCCGTTCAGTTTAGCGCCAATTGAAAAACAAGAAGAGGAAGGTAATTACAAACTCAGTGACTATAAATTGGCTTTAAGGCAATGAAATGAGTCAATGCAAAGCCAAATTGTGTAAAAACCTGAAAGGAGGCAATTAACAGATTATCACGAAGAAAACACTTAGATCGCGGATCACACAGATATAGAGGCTACGATAAGGTTCTCATTTCCGACTGGTTCAGACCAACCGACCACTTACTTTGCAAGCCACTAACTACTACCGCAGTAATGGGAGCTAGCCTTAAGATTATCGAAGTGGAATTTATTGAGTGGAGAGCTGTTAGAATTTGAGGGGAAGTGCGAGACAAATTTGCAAACAAAATATTATAATTATTTGAGTATGAGGTTCGAAAAATCTATGCGAGGACTTACAGTAGGTTTCAAAAGCGGAGCATACTCTTGCAGGAACCAAGAGCAAGCTGAGTTTATGGAAGGGATCGATAATGATGACAAAAGAGTTTGAATAACTGGCTATGAAAAAGTTCTCGTAGTGATTGTCCACTTAAAGAATAAAGGAGAGGACGAAGCCGATCGCTAATCAGCTGAGTTTTTCAAATATGTCAGCTAAGAGCTGACAAAAAAGGAGGGATCCCATAGTCTGCTGCAGTTATCGTGTGGTCAGTCCTCTCTATATGGCTTATGAGATCCTATTGAGCGTAAAACTAAAGCCAACTTTAAAAAACTAAAGCCAACTGTCATTGAACTGATCGGTAAAGCTGGTAAATCCACCATGAATTAAATCTTGAAAAATATTTCCGAGAACAGAATCAATATATATTGGATGAGTGCATAAGTTCGTGCCCGATTCCGCTGGATGCCGTACGAATCGTTTGAGAGTGGCGCTCGTGAAAGAAATATATACATACTAGCTTTTACCCGCGGCTTCGCTCGCATTAAATCCTTATTGGAGATCATTATAGTACAAACGGATCAATATAAAGAATATATTTTAAATGCATTTAAACATCGCATTTAAATGCTAAATTCCCATGTGTTTGTTGTTGTATAAAAGTGTGTTAACTCAATTTTCAAAGTGAGTTAACTCAATTTCGGTAACTGAACAGAAAATGTTATGTTAACAGGCGATGCTCTCATTACTAATGTAAACATTTCGGACGTTTCGGTATACTTGTTGCCAGAGTCGTGTATTTTCGGATTTAATGAGGGGCCAGACTTTTATTTTGCATGCTGAAATTTTTTCTGCAAAAGTTACTTTTTTACATTAATAATGTCATAAAAACATATATTAAGTAATTGGCGAAGATAATGCTTCTCCTCATTAAAAAATAAAATTAAAAAAGAATAAAAAACAAACAAAAAGCAATTGTGGAATAGAAAACGATCCCCTCAACATAAAAATATACGCGTCCCTGGCAACTCTCAGCTGAATGCGCAAAACAAATATTTATGTATATATAATGTGCGCTTTGTAACCGGTTAAGGGATTTTTCGGCCATTTGAGTTAACTCAGTTTCGGTGGAAACGTTTGACATTTCATTCAGTTAACAGAGGCCTTAAATGCAGTGAAGTGCTTGGTGGAAATAGGCTATTACTTTATGCATGCGTATGTATATGCTCTATTGTGGCTAGTGATATCACTTTATGCATGCGTGGTAGTGATCTCACAGCCAGCTGTACCATTTAGATGGAATACCGAAATTATTGGAATTTGAATTGAGCGCGCATATACAGTACCGTTGGTATACTTACTGTACGTACGCGTCACTTCATGCATGCGTGGTGTATGTATGTATGAATGCTGTACCATTTAGCTGGAATAACGAAATTATTGGAACTAAATGTATATCATATCTGTATGTACTTGCTGAAGTCGATGTAAAATATCTTCAGCTTTTACCCGCTAGATGGCGTTAACGTAGCTCCATAAGGAGGCTATTGGACAAAAAAGTTTCTTTATTTTATTTAAAAAATGATTTTTTTTCATGATGATCGGTTAAGTAGTTTTTGCGTGAAAGCGCAGCAAACGAAACGACTTTCGCATTTATAATATTAGTATAGATTATAAATCGTTGGAAAGGTGACAGTCCGAACTGTAAATCAAGCATAAAATAACTTCATTTTGATTTGAGTTGCTTAGTGAAAAGACGCATGGAAGATGAACAACGAAAAAGATCATATGCGTCATATTATGTTATACGAATTCCGCAAAGGAAAAACAGTGGGCGCTGCAACTAAAGATATTCGCGAAGTTTATTTGGACCGTGCTCCAGCACTCCGCACAGTTAAGAAATGGTTCGCGAAATTACGTTCTGGAGATTTTAACCTCGAAGATCAACCTCGCAGTGGACGGCCTTCTGAGCTTGATGACGATGTTCTAAGGACTTTAGTTGCGAATAACTCACGTATTTCGACGGAAGAGGTTGCCAGTGAATTGAACGTCAACAAATCAACTGCGTTTCGTCGTTTAAAAAAGGTTGGGTACACTTTGAAGCTCGATACATGGGTACCACATCAGTTGAGTGAAAAGAACAAAGTGGACCGTATGTCAACAGCAATTTCTTTGCTTCGACGGATCAAAAACGAACCTTTTTTGGATCGGCTCGTGACTGGTGATGAAAAGTGGGTCCTGTACAACAATGTTCAACGCAAAAGAACATGGAAACAGGCATACGAAGGGGCGGAACCGATGTCGAAAGGTGGATTGCATCCGATGAAGGTACTGCTGTGCATTTGGTGGGATATCCGAGGCGTGATCTATTTTGAGCTCTTGCCAGCTGGAGAAACGATCACTGCCAACAAGTATTGTCAGCAATTGGTCGAATTGAAGAAAGCAATTGATGAAAAACGTCCGATTTTGGCCAACCGCAAAGGAGTTCTTTTCCATCATGACAACGCCAGGCCAAATGTTGCAAAACCGACCCTGGCCAAACTGAAGAAGATGAATTGGGAAATCATGCCGCATCCCCCATATTCACCCGACATTGCACCTTCTGATTATCATTTGTTTCGATCGCTGCAGAACAATTTGAATGGAAAAAAATTTAAAAATGTGGAAGACGTCAAAAACCACCTTGACACCTTTTTCAACGAGAAACCGCGCGATTTCTATGAATCAGGCATCCGTAAATTGGTTGAACGTTGGGAGTGGATTGCCGAACATGATGGCGAATACATAATTGATTAATAAAAGCGCTTTCTTCAAAAAATTTCAATTTTAGTTTGCACTTGAAATCGGGCACGAACTTATGCACTCATCCAATATATATATATATATATATAATTGGCGCCTTGTAACCGCTGAAGCAAGTTTCCGTGATTTGTGGTTTTGCGTCTTGATTTTTTCCTAATAAATGGAGGGACCTACAGTTTACACTAAGACGCTCTCCGAACGGCTGATGGTTTTTTTACGACTCATATCGATTTAAAAGCTGCCTTCGACAGCCAGTAAAGGAGCTGCCTCTACGAATTTTGTTCGTCTCTACAACTTATTTTATTTTCCATAACTTCGCTACAAGATAAGAAGTCCACTATTGTTCAATGCAGTTTACATTTCATGAATAAAATATCCTATCTACAAAACAAAACAAAGAAAAGTAGCAACAACACTTTTCCCTTCGCTTTTTCTTATTAATAATGAGTTTTAGCAAGCGCTAAAACTCGCTATGACAACTCAGCGCCCCTCCCTTGCGCTCATTTCACCAGAATAACACATAAAAGCACAGCTGCGCCAACATATTTCCAATGACAATACACGCAGTTAAAACCAGAAATAAGCAAACAAACCCCAGAAGGGTGTATGTATGAATGTGCGATGGTGTGGTGGTAACAGTAGAAACACCAAAACAGCAAGCAACATGTATTTATAGCAACAATAGCAACAACAAGCATTAACATAACTTCTGCTTTATTTACACTCACCATAATCCATAAATTGTGTTGGAAAATATGGCAACCTTTGTGCTACTCGGCTGCTATGCAACAGGTGGATGTGGGTGGCTCAGCTCATTGATTGTCACACAATATCTGGTAGTTGTTCATATTTGTTGGTGTTTTTGTTTTGTGGTGTGTATTGGGCGCAACAATCATTGTTCGCTTCTAGCGTTGCTTTTTGTTGTTCTTTGGTTAGATATTTATTTATGTTTTGTTCACTCTACGTTCAAAAAAAGACATAACTCTTTGTACAGCATCTTAGCGTGCGCTTTGTTTACTCATTTCACATCATCTTTGCACAGTTTTCTTTTGCTGTTGCTTGTCCGTCTTGACGCTGACCTCATTTATTTGCTCGCGGACATTTATTGCATTATATTTACTAAAAGATATATTTTTCTTTGTTCACTTCTGTTGCGCCTGTGGGAATGCTTTTGAATGGTTGGCTTGATAGTGATGCAGTTTGGGCTGTTGGTGCAATGGATGCATCTCAAAGGCTTTCCAGAGTTTTGAGGCGATTTCAATTTTTCCTTTTAGATTTAGTCTCGATATTCATTTATAGTCCCGAGAAATCTGGCTGAATTCGCAAAAACGTTGATTTTTGAAGAAATATATGTTTATCTTACTCATGGCTGCGGTACGCCAGAGATCAATTATTGACTACCCAAATCATCCGCTATAGACAGGATAATAGACAGGATCAGTTGATGTGAGATTCGGAATATAATATGGATGCATAAGAACCTCCCAACTAAGCTCTCTGAGCTATTGGCTCGTCCTGGTGATTCAGAATTCTCCTCCTATTGGACAAAGCTGGGCGCTTCGGGGCGATTGTTTCCTGCTGAGGATTCAATTGCCAATAATATAGGTCCAAATGAAGAGTTTGTTCGTGAGGGAGTAGCTCATAGTGGAAGATTCCTGCCGTCAATCTTGGCTAGGTGACCATTAGTGCCGGCCACCCTTCGACCCTATGACCATTTTCATTTAGCGTTGCTGTAAGTGATCCATTTTACCAGTCAGAATCTGTTTTAGAAATGAGTTGATTTTGTTACGATTACGAGAAATGATTCGCAGATGGAAGTTCGGTCTAGAGTTTTTTTATCGTTACCTTATGTGGCACCCATACATCGAGCTTCTTTGTGTATCCAATCGTTTTCCAAAGGTTCCAAACTATTTGTTGTGCAATGTATTCAAACTCTCCAAGCTTTTTAATATCTTATAAATATGTTTGGTTCGGTTGAAATGATTACCTGACGCCTACTTTTCCTTTTGCTTTACCTCCCGAATGAATTTTATTAAGTCACTTCCTTTAGCTTCGCCCAACGAAGTCTGATTTTATTAATTGAATAATGGTTGGAAAATTGTCTCTTCCCAACCTCCCATTCCTCCTTCCCCTGCAGTATATTTTAAGAAGAACCACAACCTTTCCCCATATCTATCACTATCAGTCGCTGTTCCATCAGGACTGCAATTATCTTGGAAATATCTTCCTTTTTCAGAGAATATACGCAAGTTATGCGGCTTTCTTTCAATCCCATTTAAGCCTATTCTTCCTTAACTCGTGACTTGTCACTAATTGAAATCAATCGCTTAGGGCATACATATATATTCTTTGTCCGAAAGACCCTATTTGGTCGTCCTCGGTCTATCAAGATCATCTGTCTTGCGTTTTCTTTTTTTGATCCAAATGAAGGATTTTCTTTTCTACACAGCCATCTCTTCTAAAAAAATATTTGAAATACTACTGAAGCTAAGTATAAGCATCCAAAGTGTCTTACAGTTTCGGTTTCGTAAGATTCGCTTGCTTGTCTTTCGTTTTCTCTAGCACCAAAAAGTGGCGCTTACCCTAATGTGTGTGTCACTTTCGTCATTAAATAATTTTCCAAGAATTCCAATTTCATTTGTAAATTCCATCTTTTCACATTAACAAATAAACACAGCTTCACTTTCTCACGCACACAGACGCAGTTGTATATATTTTTGTATAAACCATATATGCGTGTATATGTATGAATTTACGTGTCAAACTGCGTAAATGAAGCGAATGTTTTTTGGCGGCAAATTTTGGAAACTTTCACGTTGTAAAAGCAAATAATTTCGCTTATGCAAATGCATAAGAAATTTGTCACGCGTTAGAAAATGATATGCAAGCATACTACAAACTACCTACATACTTACCATACATACATCCGTTCATTTAAATATTCGTGTGACTTATGGCATGCTGTTAGCAGACACCTAAAGTAAATATTTCATTTCCATTTGGAAATTGAAATCAAACTTTGTCAGTGCTTGCAGCTTACTATCTGCAAGTTCATATTGTTTAAGCGAAATTCTAAATATACTGACATATGTATGTATATAGAAGCACATAGTATACAATGGTACTGCATAAATATGCTGTAATTATTTTCTCATATCATTTCTTTGGAAAAAAATGGAAAAAAAATAAAATTTCCATTTCGTTAAAATGACTTTACAAAATTGTATGCCGCAATGCTTGTATTATATTTCGATATACGAGTATGTACCATATGTATGAAGTATTTTTTTGTGTTTCTTTGGAAAATGTGTAAATGTCTAAAGTTTGTGGTTTAATTTAGGTTTTAGTTTATTTTCTCCTAATGATAAGTTAACTTTATTCTTCATTTCCAATTAATTTATATTTTAATTTTAATTATTTTTTCAAGAATGAGTAGTTGTTATGTTAGTTTTGAAAACCCAATTGCCAATTTTGAGGTGTATTCGAACAAATTATATGCACTTTAAGAGCTTTTCTTAAAATAAGTTAATTTAGTTTTGATTTATTTTATTTTACATCTATTTGTTTTGTTAAATTTTATTTAATTTTTCATTTTGATTTATTTTGCTTTGTTAATTTTGATTTATTTAATTATTTTATTTTATTATTTTAATTTTTTTATTTTAATTTATTTTATTTTCCATCTATTTGTTTTAATATATGTATTTTATTTTATTTTTTAATTTGATTTATTTTGTTTTGTTTTATTTTATTTTACATCTATTTGTTTTGTTATATTTTATTTATTTTGGTTTGGTTTTCTTTGTTTTATTATATTAAATTTTATTTTTTTTATTGTGTTTTATTAATTTTAATTTATTAATTTTTTATTATATTATTTTGTTTTTTTTTTAATTTTTAATTTTTTTGGTTTTGTTTTAATTGTTTTGGTTTATTTTTTTATATAATTGCATTTTATTTTACTTTATATTTTATTTTTCTTTTTATTTGGTTTTGATATATTTTATTTTATTAATTTTAGTTTATTTATTTTTATTTAATTATTATATTTTCTTTTTTTTTACTTTATTTTATTTTACATCTATTTGTTTTATTATTTTTTGTTTTATTTGTTTTTTATTTTATCTTAATTTACTTTATTTAATTTTTTAATTCTATTTTATTTAATTTAATTTTGTTATCTCATTTTATTTTAGCTTAGTTTATTTTATATTATTTATTTTCTGTTTTAATTTGTTTGGTTTTGATTTATACTATATTATTTTATTTTATTTATATTTTAATTTAGTTTATTTTATTTTACTTTGTTTTTATCTTTTTAGTTTTATTTTATTTATTTCTTGTTTTATCTTATTTTTATTTTATTAAATTTTTTATTATATTTTATTTAATTCTAGTTTTTTTATTTCTCATTTTATTTTAGCTTAGTTTATTTTATATTATTTATTTTTTGTTTTAATTTGTTTGGTTTTGATTTATACTATATTATTTTATTTTATTTATATTTTAATTTAGTTTATTTTATTTTAGTTTGTTTTTATCTATTTAATTTTATTTTATTTATTTCTTGTTTTATCTTATTTTACTTTATTAAATTTTTTATTATATTTTATTTAATTCTAGTTTTTTTATTTCTCATTTTATTTTAGCTTAGTTTATTTTATATTATTTATTTTTTTTTGTTTATTTTATTTTATTTTATTTTACTTTGTTTTTATTTATTTCTTATTTTATCTTATTTTACTTTATTAAATTGTTTGTTATATTTTATTTAATTATATTTTTTTTTATTTCTCATTTTATTTTATTTTAGTTTATTTTTTATTATTTAATTTTTATTTCAATTGGTTTGGTTTTGATTAATTTTTCATTATTTTATTTTGTTGATTTTTTTATTTTAACTTATTTTATTTTCTTAATTTCATTTTATTTTATTTTATTTTATTTTCTATTTTATATAATTTTATTTTTTATTTGGTAGAGACAGCTCCTTTTCGCGCCATCGAAAGCTGCTTTAAAATCGAAAAAGAGATGGTGCGTGTCGATCCTCTTTCCACGGGTCTTTTCCAAATTTGTTTTGTGGTCAATATCTGGTCAATTTACTAGTTCCAAAACCACACTGATAAGGCCCAATCAGTTTATTTACGGTGAGCTTCAGTCTTTCACACAATACGCTTTATTAAGGAGGCCCAATATAATTGTTGCTCACTTGGGCTTCAAGTCAACGTATCTTTTTGGAAATTTTTTGAGCTCTACTCTTGTATGACAGCTTCCCATGGTCAGCATATTCACGCATCTCGGTCTCTTACTTTTTTGTCTGCAATTGCGTCCTGCTCACCTCTTCAGTTACCGGTATTTAACCAACCCTGGATATGTAGCGCCTTTCCAAAAACCAGAAATTCCATTTGCAGCTTGAAATTCCGTCCTAAAGTTCCCTTATAACGTTTCCACTAGCTTCCAACCAGTTGGGGAAGGTTTGATGTGGCTGCTGAATTTTCCGATCATTGAGCCCACCCTGGACTACGTTACAAGTGCTCATAATAGGTAACCTTGGTCATATTGTCCTTCTCTTTCATCGGGACGTGTGCGCAAATCAGCGAAGCGTTAAAAAAAAATTCGCTTTGATGCGCACTTCTTGGATGCCGGTGATGTTAGCCTTTAGTATAGCGTGGACATCAACCAGCTGAGCAGCGGCATTTTCATGCATATCCTCAAAATATTGATTCTTAAAACATTTGGGGAGGTCGTCATCAGAAGGTATCTCATCCGAGGCATGACTAATTTTCTCATTGGTTTTTATGTGAACCTTATTCTCTTTTCGCAGTGACCAAAGGCTTCACATGGCTTGGTTACTGCATCTGGCACCAAGGTTGCTCAAGTTATCTGGATGCGCGATGTGGACTCAAGCGTAGGGATTGAGTATAGCCCCGCGTCTGTAACTGCATAATCAGAAGCTTGACTACACCTCATTATAGTAATAATTTAATGAAGGATATAATTGTCGGGGGTACTAAGCTTTTCATTAAATTTTCTATTTTCATTTAATTTTTTCGTATCATGGATGGATTAAAAACCAGGCTAAATCAATTCCTCCCATCATGTTGAGCAATGCTTTGTGCTGTTTACCTACCTTCACCGCTAAGTATATTTTCTAGCGAAATTTACTTAATTTTAATCTCTTTTAAGGACCACTAATGTTATTACTTTAATAAAAGCAAAAATTGTGCAAAATTTATTCGCGTATGAGGCCATAGAGAGGAGTGATAATACTTTTAAAAATATTGTGCTTGGAATTTTTCTTTCGCTTCTGCTTTCTCGTCAGTGGAAAAAAATGCTGAGCAAATGTAAAAAATGCAGAGTGCAAGAAAATTAAGTACATGCTTTCCCTTTATGCATACATACATATATACATGTAAATGCTACTCAATTATGGTATTAGGTGGTGAAAATTTAGTAAGGTTTTACGGTTTCACAGCTTCAAAGTTGCTGGTGTCAGGAAAAATTATGCTAATGTGAATAATATATATTTAGAGCGTAGTTATGTAGGTATGTCTAGTTATACATAAATATATTAAGTAGCATTAAATTGGACAGCTAGAAAAATGCTAAAAAGATTTGGAAAATGTGGCAATGTCAGCTGGTTTATAGTATAATAGTATAAGTTTAACCATAAGCTGTAATTTTTGATGCATATATAGGTATATATGAGTATATATAAATATATATTTACTCTTACTATTACTTCAGCATCTTTGCAATAAAATAAAATACATAAATTTGAAAACCTTTTTCATTTTTGATTCGTCCTACAAGGATAGTCAAACCTTTACTTATTGTTTTTGCGCTAAAACGCACAACTTTAAAAAATTTGTGGTTTCTTTCTTAAAGTCGTAAATCTGGTGGCAAAAAAGAAATATATGTACACGTATGTATGCTCAGTGAATTAACCGAAATGCAGCGCTTTGAGAAAGTTTAACTAAACGACTTTCGACTTTTTCTTTGCAGCGGCTTGTCAGCAACAAAGGGCTGGAATTTATATGCAACTAAGTATGTATGTAAGTATAAGCGTATTTATAGTCAGGTTCGGTCACTACAATATATTTTAAATTCTTTGTTATTCATGCCACTTTCATGGTTTTTTGCTTGAAAAACTTTAGTTAACTTTCGCAGAATGTGGCAATGAAAGGCATGCAGGTGTTGACAGTTTTATGGCGAAAGGGGTGGAAGAGTGAAGAAAAAAATAGTTACTGAGAATGACTAGACAATATTTAAGAGGATTGAGAGACATAAAAACAAATTGAACTAAAATAAAATAAAATAAAATAAAATAAAATAAAATAAAATAAAATAAAATAAAATAAAATAAAATAAAATGAAATAAAATAAAATAAAATAAAATAAAATAAAATAAAATAAAATAAAATAAAATAAAATAAAATAAAATAAAATAAAATAAAATAAAATAAAATAAAATAAAATAAAATAAAATAAAATAAAATAAAATAAAATAAAATAAAATAAAATAAAATAAAATAAAATAAAATAAAATAAAATAAAATAAAATAAAATAAAATAAAATAAAATAAAATAAAATAAAATAAAATAAAATAAAATAAAATAAAATAAAATAAAATAAAATAAAATAAAATAAAATGAAATTAAATAAAAAAAAAAAAATAAAATAAAATAAACTTAAATAAAATAAAATAAAATGAAATTAAATTAAATAAAAAAAATAATATTAAGGAACTAAAATAATTTTAATGAAATAAATAAATAATTTTAAATTGGTATAAAATAAAGCATAGCAGCATAAAAAAAAATTTCTCAATGTCAACTTTATTACGGCGTTGTTCCACTAATTAGAGACATTCGAAGGACTCAGTGGTAAAGATCAACTGAAACTCAGAGAGGAAGGGACTGGCTTCACACCACCCAAAACCAAATAAAAACGGAGCAATCAATCCTTTTAGCTGTGGTGGTGACCAGACCTCAGATCGAAGATTGCTAAATTGTTCGCAACCGCATCAATTTCGGAAGGTACTTAAGCCAATGAGTGCAAACACGTAAGCTCTAGACAAAGACAGCAAATGCAAAAATTTAATGCAATTGAAACCAAAAGCAATCACTACATTGTGACGAATATGATCCCATATCAGACTCGATGCCCTACGATGAACGACAACAGTAACTGATTTTTTAATAATTTTGTTGTCCGAGGATGAAAAATATGGAAAGACCGAGAATCTAACCACGCAATAGATGCGTTGAATGAAGATCCCGAATTAAGCTGCTGAGTTGGTTGTATTCGATGCTAGCTAGAGCCCATTCAAAGGCAAAAAAGGACATATTCGGCAAACCGGAGTGGATTTCAAATTTATTGAGGCTCATCATACCAAATTGAAGCAGATAAAAAGGCTCTTACGACTTTTAAACTTCGTGCCGAACTCGCAGCTGCTAAGCCATTTGGTGATGAAGATATATATCTTTATATACGTATGTTATCATCTCACAAACAACAATGACGCGTTGCCAACTGGTGTTGGCAGTTAAGGCTTCAATAGAGTGTCTTCTTCTTCATTAGCATATAAAAGTGGAATATTTTCAAACCTGAAGTGCTTTCATCCATTCGGGAAACATAACCTAGCCAGCGTAGCCGCTATCTCCTGAGTTATGACTGTTAAGAGTGACGTAGAAGCCGAGTCGCGAAAACTGTAATTAGTTCAGACCGCGGCGTCTCTTGTTTATAGATTTCCACTAATTCAATTGGGAAATAGCCATTCGAACCTCGTCGATTAGGGTTTTGAGTCCACCTTCTCCGGGTGTTGCACTTTCACAGCCATTTAGCAGGCTGAAGAAATGTTCATTCCACACAGCAAGTGTGCTTTGAATATCGGCCACCAGATTACCACCGTGGTACCTACATGTGTATGCTCCTGTCTTAAAACTTTCAATAGTGTCTGCTGTCGGAAAAATCATATCTACGAAAATATAAGCCCCGATACCTCCTTTCCGATAGCCATTCCTACTACTCTTCGGAGAAGGACTTCTCCTCTTCCACAAGTAATACCCGCTTTCTCGCACAGTGAAACTGATGACTCGGAAGGTGACGACTCGGATGACGATAGATACATTTTAATTTTAGATTTTTTTAATTTTGGTCGCTCTCGGTCAAACACTCCAAGTGTGTTTCAGATATGAAATAAAATCTCCTTATAAAAATCCATTAACTGTCAGAAGTTCAGTCGAAAATCCTTCAACCGTTATAAAGCGTTAATTTTGCATTGATAATAAAAAAATCTACGTGGCGTAATTAAGAAAAAAACCTCATGGAATTTACGAATCGCTGCTGAATCGTAACGAAATTTCCCATTTCTGAAACGGATGGATTTGTGGGGCTAGAAAGTGTATGTGGTGAGCCGTCACAAACGGTGTCTAGGCCAGGATTTGCAACCAAACTCTTAACTAGGACTTGTATTGTCAGCAATTACACCATCTGAAGGAAGTAATCGGCCAGCTTTGATCCACAGGAGAGAAGATATGTTTCATCAGGGCAACATTCGTGTCTATGGCGAATAAGTTGGCGTCAATAGAAGCCTGTGATAATCGATTGTCCCAATTTTTTGTCAATAGTAACAAGGATTTCTATGCGAAAGGCATAATGACATTATCGAGCAAAATGTTGCTTATCTGACATTAACAATGGATTTCTTTTTACTAGACCCTAAATATATTATTTATTTATTCCCATTGTACTTTAGCCAAATTATTTTAGAAACTTTTGGTAGTTACAAATTCGTTATAGCCACTCAATC